>APFE030689783.1:18763-74929 GCA_000404065.3 Pinus taeda | reverse complement strand
ACAAGAATCCCAAAAAGGACTGCAAAACCCTGGTCTTCCTTAGCCAAAAATTGCAGAGATACAATGAGTAATACAATAGAAGCTTTCTCCCTCAAAATTCCAAGCATGAAAATGACTAAGAAAGTACATAATATAGGAAAGCTAACATTTTTCCTTGCCTCTAGGGGTCAATCTCACTATCCTAGGAGATGTTTCAACCAATTCCAAAATGATCACTAAAATCTAGGTAGTCAAAACAACTTGCCTCTATAAGCTAGGAAACCAATTCATTCATTTAATTTTTGCCTATCTCATGAATGAATCTTCTAGAAGAGATAAAAAGTGTCAAAATATCATAAAATTACATCATTTACATCAAGGAGGATCAAAATTTACTCCAAAAAGTCAAACCTAGTCAAAACTGCGTTTTGCTGTGCTGTAGGCACAATTTCTGTGAAAATTGCCCAAGAGGTCGCGCACTGATTCTGAAGAGGTCGTGCACATTTGGAGCAGCTTTTGAGGCACTTACAGGTGTCCAAATGAGGCAAGATTGGGGTTTTTGGAAAGGTATGGATGTCTACTTTCCAACCCAAGTGGAACTTCTGAATTTGGTGTCCATTTTCCCCTCCAACATTGCAATCTCCCAAGACTGCTTCCTGTGTGTCAAAAAGGTGGCAGAAAGTCATTTTTTGCTTGTTTTTTTACCTTCTGGAGGCTCAAAACTTGGTGAAATTTCTTGATATTCATTGAGCAAGTGCATTTTTGCATGAAAAATCCAAAAATGCAAACGTTTCCTGAAATGGACTTCCCAATCGAAAGGGTCGCGCACGGTGCGCGACCTCTTGGTGAAGAAAACCTGTGTGTGGCACAAAAAATTCACAATTGACAAATTTTTCTCCAAATTTCTTGAAATTTGGGCTGGGATTCCCCAATCAAGTACCATGCTCATCCAAAGAGGCTTTGGCCAAAATTTGGAGTGGATCGGGCCTTTTCCGTCGTTTTAGTGCCTTGGCCAACCTCCTTGGATCTGGCGATTGTAATTTTGACACTTCTCTAAAACCATGACACCTGTGTAAAAAGTGAAGGATTTTTTTCTTCTTTGGAATGTTTTGGACAAAAATCTCTCTCAGTTTTCCCAAATTCATCTTTTATTTCTCTGAAACACCATTTGAGTGAAACTTATCCCGATGTGTGAAACAAGGAATTTTGTCGAAATGAAGCGAAATGAAGGGGATAAGGGGCTTCTAAATTCTTGGGGAAATTTTTGGAAGTAGGGAAGGATGTTAGGAAGTAGGGGAAAGTTGAATCTCAGAGATTGAGAGAAGGGAGGGGTCCAAAAGGGCAAAACACAGGCCCAACCTAGAAAATTGCCAGGTTGTAGCTAGAAACTAGGGTTTGTGCAAAAATGAGGAATTTGGGGAATCTCAGTGATGGGAAGAATTTGGTAAGGTACTTTAAGGATAGGGGAAGGTGTATGAACATCAGGAAACAAGTTTTGTCGATGATTTGACCGTCCAAGAGAGATTGCCTTCAAAACCCTAGGAGAGGGAAATGACCTTACCTAGGCGCAACTGAAGCATGAACAAGGTGTAAAATGACTCATTAGACACTAAGATGATAATGAAAACCCTATGAATGATGATAGACTCAGCTGAATAGTGACATAGATTGGCATTTGGGCAACTTTGAAAAGAGTGAGAGCAAACCCTAGACTTAATGCCTAGTGACCAAATTTTGCTTGAAGACTCACTGAAATGACAAAATTTGACCTTGACACTTCAAAATCACTTTGTAAGAGCATATTTGATCACTGGAGGAAGGCTAGAAAGACTAACACTAACACATTCTTCCATCCATCCCTTGCTTTGGTTATCCAATCAGGTTGGATAATAGAAATAGCACAAAGAAATGCTTCCACGTCCTCATTCTTTCTTGAGAGTGCATTTGGAACACCATTTTTCTTCACTTTTTTGTAGATGACTTCAAATTCATAACCCAACATCTTTGTGACCCATTTTTGTTGCTCTTCTGAAGATAATTTTTGTTCCAAGAAGTATTTAATATTATCATGATTCGTTTTTACCTTGAAGTGTCTTCCAATTGGGCAAGGTATCCATTGCTTTAGTTCATGTAGTATTGCCAACATTTCCTTCTCATAAATAGGTTTGTGTAAATACTTTCCTTTGATTGGACAACTTTCAAAAGCAATGGCTCTTCCTTCTTGCATTAAAACAACACAAATTCCATTTCTTGAGGCATCACATTCCACAATAAAGATTTTTGTGAAGTTAGGCGTAGCTAAGACCAGTGCTCGGTGATGGGCCTCCAAATGAGACATAATTTAAGGCCCATCTAACCTTTCTTAGGCACATGAAGGCTATATTAACTCTCTTCTTCTACAATTAATAATGTTTTTTTTTATCTTTAATATGTTCATTAGGGAGGTTTACAAATAATTGCATATTTGTGCCTAATGTTATTTATTTCTATAGAATATTGGGAAAATTATGGAGATTTGGAGAAGGAGATAATTTAGGGACTTTCTCCATACTAAAAGAGGATCAATATTGGATAATAAATCAACAAGATATTATGAAATTATTGCACATATTCTGGAGCTCCAATGATTGAGAAAATCTAAGAATGTGTTCACTATCATTTAATGCAGATTCCTAGAGTTGGGAACCAGATCCACCATTTGAGCCATTTTGGAGGGGAAATCTTCCTCCTTTCATGGAGAACACTTTCGAATAATTTTTTATAAGTACCAAGTCGAATTTGCCTCTAGGGGTTGATTTTTATTAGTCTTCTTGTGGAGAGAACTCATATTTTTGTAGCTCCACTTTCACTTCTTGTAGGGATGTAATTATATTGATGGAAATAATGAAGATGAGTTCCATGTTCAGCTTCTAAATCTTGGTCTCCTTCATACGAATATTATTTTCCTTAGGCTTGGCCATCCCAGGAGCCTCAGAGCCCTTTTGTATAATTTACTTTTCTTCCTTTCACTTCTTGTTCTTGTCTTTTTTTATTTCTGCATTTAGTATTGATGATTTATTACTGTAGGATTAAGTTAAATGGTTGAAGTAAGTTCTTTTACAGGATCAAAATCATGATTTCATCCTTTGATCAGCTTTGGAAGGTCATGGTAATCATTGAGCTACTTGGATTAGTTTGCTTATTCCCAAACCTAAATTTCTGTTATTCTATTTTTTAGAACATGATAATGAACTTCAATCGAGTTTATTCCACTTGCATTATATCACAAAAAAATCCAATTAATAACAAAATTTACCCCATTGTATTCGCACTTGATTAGGTTAGGCATTTGATATATTAATTAACTCACTATTTCTCGAATTTCTAAATTTTGGACTAGTAATTTTCTGTTATTTTTTAGCATGTGATAACAAGGGTATTTTTAGTTATTCCACTTGAAATGGAGACCTAAGACATCCTAGTCAATAACAAAATTTGTCCCATCAAATTTGGATTTGATTTTCTTGTTCATTTGGTGAATTATATCTTCTTGTAGCAAACTTGTTTCCTGTAGCAGATTCCTTAGCGCTCTTCCAGCATGTATATACTTGCACATATTTGCTCTAAAATGTTGGTTTTTGTCCCTTAGGGTTGAATCATGACCCCTAGGATCTAAATCAATGGTTAAGGATGAATAAACACCACTTATGACTTTCCTTTTTACTCATGGAAAACATCTCAACAAATTGGGTTAATGGACAAATTTAAGAATTTGATAATACAATAATGATTTTCTTGATTGTCACATCCAATGAACTCTGTCAATGGATCTAAACTCTTTGAAATGAAATTATTGATATTTGTTTTATGATATTTAATTTATGAAATTATAATAGTTTTTCCTTCCTTGTATTTTCTTTGTTGCAATAGGTTAAGGTTTCCATTTCTGCAACTAGTTAGGATTTGATTTAATTACACGCACTCCATTACATCATGACAACAAAGGAAGGAGACATTTTATGATGCACATATGGTGTCGATGCCTCTTAAGTTTTTACGAACCCTAGGTTGATAATTAAAGTTGGTAGCCTTGGGAGTCACATCATTTTGGTTGCAATACTAAGGCTCATCACTTTTTGGTGTCGTTGTCGGGAGGTGTCAAAGTATGCATTGTTTTCTTCCTTAGTTGATTCATTTATTTTTACTTTCTACAAAAACAAAAAAATTACATTAGGAATATTTCATTTCAAGAACATAAAATTGCATTGAATTAGCATTCTTATTCAAAAAATATATATATATCCAACACCACCCCCCCCCCCCCCCCATTTGATCATGTGGTGCTCTAAAAGCCACATCACCATTCATTTTTGCAGGTAGAATAAGAAGAAGTGAAAGAGAAGGTAGAAGAAATCGATGGAGATCACGACAATGAAGAAGATCCTATTGGATTTCCCGTTCAAGATACTGATGATAGTGGCACGTGAAGAACATCCCTTCATCTTTTCTTCCAAACTTTCATGGTATGAGGTCAAAGGATCTGGAAACCTTTCTCTTTGAATTTGAAATTGTTTGTAGATATTATGGTTACTTACTAAACACTTGAAAAATTATATTGTTTCCAGAAACATTAAAGGATGGAGCTCTTAAATGGTTCATGAGTTTAGGGATTAATTCAATATTTTCATGGAATGATATGCAAAATATATTTCTATAAAAATATAAAGATCACGATCTAAAGAAAATTTTAGAATGAATCAAAAAGAAGATGAGAGCCTTAAGGATCTAATAGAGAGGTCCATGTATAATGTTAAGAGGGAAAAACTAAACCGTTTAGGATCTGACACACTAAAAACCCTCTTACTTAGAAAAATTAGGGATGAATGGATTGATATCCTTGATCTCATGAGTAGAGGTGATGTATACCAATTATCATTCCAATAAATTTGTGAAACATGCAAACACATATCAAGAGGAAGGGCAAGAGTAACTCAATCAACATCAAGATTGGTAAGTCAAGCTAAACTTGGAAATTATCTTGCTAACTTTAAAACGGATATTCTTAGAAATCTAAGTGAACAAGTAGAAATGTTAAGAATACAAAATGAGAAAAAATAAGATGTTGATATTTGTGTTGTCCATGCATAATCACATGATGTTAAATATTGCCCCTCATTACCAATGTTGAAAGAAGTCTACCAAGAGGACAATGGAGCAAGTCAATTTCCAATGCAACTATGTTATGTAGCTCCAAGAGGACCATGGAAGCCTATTCAACCTAATATGATGCAAGAGCCTAATTCACAATTTCAAGCTTATGCACATCCATATCAAAGTAATTGGAACACGCCCTTCCTTGTAAACCTTGGTCATCTCAACCCCAAAACCAATCATGGCAACAAGGTTGCAAAGGAACTTATGGGAGTCATCCACAGTATCATAAATATTTTCTTTAATATCCTCCATACCCAAATCGATTCCATCTATACTATCCAACTCCACCAAAACCACAACCCTAGCCCCAACCACATCCATCTCAAAGATGCATTATCACTCAACTACCTGAACCACCATTTCCAAACCCACACAAGGAAGTAGCTCAACCCACTTACAGTGTTGAGGGACAACACTTCCAAACATCTCCTCTTGATCTCAATGGTATTCATCTTAGCTCAAGAAGAGGATTGAAAAAAAGAGAATATCTTGATTTCATTAAAGGACAACATTTAGGAAAATAATATTCAAATGAGAAGACCAAATAATTATGGGCTGCACTTGATGAAGAGTAGACATCAAAATCATAGATTGAGAATGTTCCCTCATGTTTACCATTAGATCTTCCATGTGTTCAAGATAATAATCAGCAAAAAGAAGCATATCTAAACTTCATGGAAGAAGAAGACATCCAAGATGATCCAAATCAGCAAGTGGATGAGGGGGATCAAAACTATATTGAAATATGGTTCCAGAAAATCAATAATTTGCAACCACGCACTCTTCTTCAACAATTCTTGATCTCATCTCAATCAAAGCATTTGGTCTCTGAAATTCAGGTACATGTCAAAGCATATATTTCAAGCCTACGCATCAAATTATCTATCATCTTGATGTGCACATGGCTCCATTGGAAGTATTCTTATACTTGAAAGAGGTTTTGTTTTTCAAGTAGAGTAGGATAGAAAAAAATGGAAAATAAGAGAAAAAATAAAATCTCAGGTGAAAACCTCCTTTGAGGCGCCTCATATTGGCTCATTGATTGAAAACCTCCATGAGGAGGTCAATGGGTTGGGAAAAAGGAGAAGAAAAGAGAAAAAAGAAAATATCCTAAGTGAAAACATCCTTTGAGGTGTCTACACAGACCTGCTAGTTGAAAACCTCATTGAGGCAACTAGTAGGCTTGGAAGAAAAGAAAAAGGAAAAAAAAATAATAAATATTTGATCCATGTATCTCTCTCTCATGAATGCAGGCACTCTCCAACCTCTGCAAGCAACAAAAACAAGTTAGCCACTAAAAGAAAAGTTGATCAAAATCCTAGTCAAAGAAAGTCAAACTTGGAATTTCTCCTCCTTTTCTCAGATGCTACGGAAGGACCAAGGCCATGCCAATCCATCACCATGATCTATTTCCACCATCCACTCATTATTCCCAAGATTTTACCACTCATTTTCCTTGTTGTCCTAAAATGCTACACAAAGGCTCTGTTTTGCTATAGGAACTAAAAACACACAGAGCAAAAATTATTTTTGGCGTATCTTCAAAATCATGTATCCATTTCCCAATTTGTTTCAGGAGGAGATGCATATGGATGATAGTAACATTCCAATGTAATTTCAACAAATCTTTGTGCACACTTTTCGATAAATTGACCTTCATCACTGACATCCATTTTTAAATTTTCACAATACTCGTGCATCCATTTTCCAAGTTGTTTCATTGGGAGATTCATATGGATGATGGTAACATGCCCAAGCAATTTCTGCAAATTCCAGTGCACACTTTTTTAGAAATTGACCCCCATCACCTACCACCATTTTTATTTTTTCTCAAGAATCGTGCATCTATTAGACACGATTTTTTATGAGGAGGTGCATAAGGATGATGGAAACATGCTCAGAAAAGTTCAGGTCAATCTAGTGTAATATTTGGGAGATATGGGTAAAACAATTATGCTACAAGTTTGCAACAGGATGTTGCTATAGGATTCCCTGTATTGCTACAAGATGTCCTGAACTACTAAAAGAAGTTGGTTGAGGGTTTTTGGAGGAAATGAATGGTGAGATGAAGTGTTGGAAGGGTGTATGAAAGTTGTAAAAAGTGCGGGGAAGGTGAAAATTACCCATGGCCAAGCCCAACACTCCAAGAAGGTCGGATTTGACTAAGACAACTAGTTCACGGTAACTAGAAGACAAAGGTTTAGAATGTGGGTTGGCATCCAACTACTCCAACAACAACAGATTGAATGCTAGAAAGAGGCCTACACACAAAAAAGATTACATCAGTCATAAAAAATATCATGCCATGAAGACCTACGCATCAACAAACAAAGGAAGTCAACACCTCTGAAATCATCATGTTATGAAGGTCAACAACAACATGTTAGCCAAGGATGTGAAGAATCAACAACAACAACAACAAAAACATAGGAGACCTTCAGATTCAAGGCTATTAGTAATAGGACCTCCAGCAAATTATCACAAGCAACTTCAAGATCATTAGCAGTAGCTTCAAGACCACCAAAGGAAACTTCAACACTCATATCAACAGCCTCAATATCACCTACAAAAACACATCAAGGGTAAGGCTCTGGTATGCAATCCTTTAAACCTTTCTTACGAGATTATTTTGGCTTGAAAAACATTGCAAGTGTATGAAGGAAAAGATTTTTATAGCCAAGATTAGTAGCAAAGCAACCTCGGCCTTATCGAGCAATTAACTTCACTTTCCCACCAAGACACCCACACATGAGGGAGAGTACAAGACAAAAGTGAAAAGGACTTGAGAAAGTGGGATGTAATCATTTAGTCGTGATGGAATACAAGGAGTGTGAAGGGGTAGGTGAGTGCCAACCCATTTAACTCAAAGTACTTTGAGTTTATTTTTCATGCAATAAAAAAATAGAGAAAAGTTGAAAAAAAAATTAATGGAAAAATGAAAAAAAAAAATAAAAGAAATGCAAGGTGGACCCACCAACTCTTGGCATGCAAAATTTCTTTTCTACAGGATTCACATTGTGTGCAACTCATTATAGTTGAATAACCACCTGAGGGAAAGAAGCAGCCTCATCCTACAATAGGGCTTCCTCGAGAAACTGACATAGAAAAATGCAGTAGCAAGAAGAGTAGCAGAAAGAGCATCAAATACACTAGAAAACAAAGCATGAAACATGTCAGGATACATGAATAAAAACATGGTGAGCAAGATGAATAGGTTTCTCAGAGGATGAGCAACAGTTTCAACAGGGGGGTATGATGGGCCTCCAAGTTAGACATAAATTAAGGCCCATCTAACATGTCTTAGGCACATGGAGGCTATACTAAACCTCTCCTTTTAGACTTAATAAAAAAATTTAGCTTTGATATGTTCAATAGGAAGGTTTATTGATAATTTCATATTTGTGCCTAATATTTTTTATTTTGTACAATATTGTGAGAATATTGGACAGATTATGCAGATTTGGAGGAGGAGATAATTTAGGGACTTTGGAACCAAATCCACTATTTGAGCGATTTTGGAAGGGAAAGCTTCCTCCTTTCATGGGGAATGATTCCTAATAATTTTTTATAAGTACCAAGTCAATTTTTCCTCTAGGGCTTGATTTTTATTAGTTTTCTTGTGGAGAGAGCTCGTATTTTTGCATCTCCACTTTCATTTCTTGCAAGGATGTAATTGTATTGATGGAAATAATGAAGCTTGGTGCCATGTTAAACTTCTAAATCTTGGTCTCCTTCATAGGAATGTGATCTTCCTTAGGCTTGGCCATGTCGGGAGCCTCAGAGCCTTTTTGTATCATTTACTTTTCTTCCTTTCACTTCTTATTCACATGAATCTCTTGTTCTTTTCTTTTTCTATTTCTTCATTTAATATTAATGATTTATTGTTGTAGGATTGGGTTAAATGGTTGAAGTAAGTTTTTTTTTCAGGATCAAAAGCATGATTTTATCCTTTTAAAAACTTTGGAAGGTCATAGTAATAATTGAGCTACTTGGATTAGTTTTCTTATTCCCAAATCTAAATCTATGGAAGTCCCTTGTGGAAAATAGTAGTAAATTTCTGCTATTATTTTAGAACATGATAACGAGATTCAATCAAGTTCATTCCAATTTTATTATATCACAAAAACATTTCATTTAATAACAAAATTCACCCCATTTCTTTCTCACTTGACTAGGTTAGACATTTGATAGATTAACTAGCTCACTAATTCTCAAATTTCTAGATTTTAGACTATTAATTTTTGATATTTTTTAGCATGTGTTAATAGGGGTATTTTTAAGTGATTCCAATTGGAATGGAGACCTAATACATCCTATTCAATAAAAAAAATTGTTCCATCCAATTTGGATTTTATTTGCTTAATATTTCATTTTATTCTATCTTCTTGTAGCAAACTTGTTTCCTATAGCAAATTCCTGTAGGACTTTTCCAGCATGTATATACTTGCCCAAATTTGCTCAAAAATGTTGATTTTTATCCCTTAGGGTTGAATCATGACCCCTAGTCTCTAAATCAATGGTTGAGGAGGAATAAACACCACTTAGGAATTTACCTTTTACCCATGCAAAACATCTCAACGAATTTGGTTAATGGACAAGTTTATAAATTGGATAATACAATAATGATTTTCTTGGTTTCCACATACAATGAACTCCATCAATGGATCTAAACTATTTGAAATGTAATGATTGATATTTAGTTAATGATATTTACTTTACGAATTAGAATAGTTTTTCTTCCTTGTATTTTATTTCTTCCAATAGGTTAAAGTTTCCATTTTGAGCATTTCCATTTTTGCAAGTAGTTAGGATTTGATTTCATTACATGCACTAAATTACATCATGACATAAAAGGAATGACACATTTTATGTTGCACATATAGTGTCGATGCCTCTTAATTTTGTACGAACCCTGGATTGATAATTAAAGTTGGTAGCCTTAGAAGTTGTAGCATTATTGTTGCAATATTGAGGCTCATCACTTGGCACATATCCTCTCTAAGATGTTCAAAGGCCGTAATTGCTTCTGGGGTACAAGAAAATTCATCTTTCTTCAGTAGTGTTGTTAGAGGTGTTGGTATTCTCCCATAATCCTTAACAAATTTGTGATAATACCTTATCAACCCAAGAAATCCTCAAAGATACTTTATGTTTGTCGGGATTTTCCATTCCTTAATGGATTAAATTTTGTTAGGGTCTACCTTAACATGCTCATGAGATACAATATGACCCAAATATTCCACCTCCTGTACTCTAAAGAAATATTTGGAGGTTTTTTCATATAATTATTTCTCCTTCAATAATTTGAGCACCTTGTCAACATGTTGAACATGATCCTTCCAATACTTGTTGTAGATTAGCATATCATAAAAAAATACTAACACAAATTTTCTATGGGTTTCAAAATGGAATTCATCAAACCTTGAAATATCAAAGTTGTAGCATGGTGAAGTAAATTTCTCCATGTAATTCATCCAACAATTCATCAATGACAGAACTGGGAAATTTATCTTTAATAGTGAGATTGTTAACCTCCCTATAATCTAGACGCATACTCCATGATTCATCCTTATTTTGCACCAATACTACTAGAGTAGAGAAATAACTTTGAATAGGTTGAATTATAATAGCCTCTAGGATTTCTACAACCATATGTTCAATTTCACTCTTTTGGGCATAGGGATATATATAAGCCTTGATGTTTGGACGAACGCTTTCTGGAATCAAATGAATATCATGATCATGATATTAGATAGGTGGGACACCTTTGGAAGTCTCAAATACCTTGGAATGATTTTCCAATACTTTTTGGATATCTGGAGAAATGGATGATTTTGATGTTTGAACTCTAGTGAGCATAATTGTGAAATTATGCCTCGTTTTTATTTCTTCAAAATATTTGTCATTCCATTAGAGTTGATTATCTTTCTTGATTTCCCTATGATACCCTTTAATTCAACTTCCTTTCCTTCCCAAACAAATTCAAGAAAATATCTTAAAAAATAAAAGATATTGTCCCAAAAGATTGTAACCATTGTACTTCTAGTACAACATCAACACCACCCATTGGAATGAAAAGCATTGGAATATTAAATACATACTCCCCCATGGTTATCTTGATATTATGGCACTTTCCAGAGAAATTTATAGTTCCTCCATTTTCAACCATCACTTGACACTCAGGTGCTGGATATAGGAAGCAATTCAATTCTTTGACTATCTTACAATGAATAAAAATATGAGTACTAACTGAATCCATGAGCACTATTACCTTTTTCTTCTTGATATATCCTTCTACCTTGAGAGTCTAAGGAGTACTAATTCTTGCCAATGCATTGCAAGATATGGTCAGATTCATTTCTTCTTTCTCTGAGGTTGGTTCCTTCTGTATATCATCCTCTTTTGATGTTTCTTATTCATTTTCTTCTCTTCACAATCTATGTAGAATAATTTCTTCTCAATGCACTTATGACCTTTAGTGTATTTTCTATCACAATTGTAACAAATCCCTTTCGCTCTTTTTTCCTCCAATTATTATGGGATCAACCTTGTAGGTTGTGGAAGTCTAGGAGCAACAACACTTCCATATTTATAGTTGTGAGTGGTAGACTTTCTTATTGCCATAATTTTTCTTTCATTTTTTCTTTCCACCCTGAATGCCTTCTCCAATGAATCAAGTTCCCAAAGTTGAACCTAATGTTGGATGTTATCCTTCAAAGTCCCTATGAATACATCAATCATATTCTCCTATGGAATATAAGCTACCCTAATATTCAATTTTTGGGAGTCCTCAATGTGCTTTGCAATTGAACCCTTTTGTTTGAGATTTATCAATTGGCTAAACAAGGTGTTTCTCTTTGTATCCTCATAATGTGATATCATTTCCTCCATAAACATTGACCAAGTGACAAGTGGTTTACAAGAAAAAATCCATTAGTACCATACAAATTGATTGGATTCTAAATATAAAGATGAACTACGTACCTTTTGTGTGTGTTACACATCATTTAGATCAAAATATTGCTCCATCTGTAGTATCCATGTTACCATATCCTTGCAATGAAACTTCCTCATATCTATGTTTGGAATGTGGTGGCTCTTAACAGCACATTGGAGTCTCTAAAATCATAATTCATATTCCTTTTTTCCTCATCATGATTTCCATGGATTTGCTTGTCACCTTCGAGAAGCATTTCTTGCAACAACTTTGTCAAACCTACCATGTCTTCTTTTAAAAATTTCATGTCACCTTTTAAACCATCCATGTCACTTTTTATTTCTACTTTTAAACCATCCATGTCATCTTTGGTTTCTCTTTGTGAGAGAGAAATTTGTTGCTCTTGGTCCCGTAATTTTGATATATCATGCTACAATTCTTCTTCTTCATGCGTCATAGTAGAGATTTCTGAGGACTTAATGGGTGTATAATTATTTTGTTTGGGAGAAGTTTTAGAAACCAATACTAATATCTATGCTTCAATATGCCTTTGGAATCACTTCAAACTGATTTTTCAAACAAAAATTATGCAATTTAAAACAGATACACACATTTTTCTTGATTATAGGAGCTTGATCTTGGAATGGTTGTAAATCTATAATTTTGTATCTCCAAGGTATGAAATTGGATCCTACTGTATCCCTATGGATATTATTTCCAATACCACAAGTTAGGCGAATATTGGATTCTTCAATATAGATTTATTCCATATCTACCACAATGACTTCATTATGGATTAGTTGAGTAGAGTGAAGTTGTATGGGATGCCATGTATCATTTTTTCAATATTAGGCCCTGAAATTTATACAAACCAAACTGAATTCCATTAAATTGCATACACTTTTTACAGAATTCAAATCCAATTCCTCAAACAAAAGTTATGGCGATTTTCCCTAGGTCACCTGTTTGAGATGGAATTCTAGAGCCTACAAAACCCCTAACTTCCCCAAATCATATATCAGAAAATATAGTGAACCAAGATCTGAAATTTGTACACAAAGTTCAACGAAATTTCTTCTCCATGTGGTCAAAATTTCAACTTCTTAAGCCTCGTAGAAAAATATTTATAGCAAAAATTCCAAGATGGCCTATTTGAAGAAGCGAAACTCTAAAATCCAAAGCTTTGATACCAAATGTTATGCAGGGAATATTTTAAGGATGGAAATTTATCGTAAATTTTAGAAACATTGACGAATCTCACTAGTCCATAATATGAAATTTGTAACATGTGTGGTGATATTTTTGTAAAAATATTAAGATTTCTAATAATTTTATATAGTCCCTATATAAAGGTTTGCAATTTTTAAGGTGAAATAATTTTATAGTATAAAGTTTGGTTGAATCATGTTTAGAAAAAATCGAAATTATAAAATATTTCCTTTTGGAAAAAGCATGGAAAATTAGCCCACTTGCAAATAATTATCCCCTAAAAAATTTCCCTGATGTTATGCAACTAGCTCATAAAGATATAGATCAATGACTTAAAATTATCCTCTTCGAGGGGGAAACCTTCTTTACAATTACATACGTAAAAAATTATTGGATGATTCAAATGATAAGACCTCCTTGGTATATATATATATATATATATATATATATATATATATATAGATATAGATAGGAGTTTAAGGGGTCACAATATACTCAGAGCCTACATAACAATAATAATGTAAGGGTACAAAAATAACAATAGTGGGCTTCTATGGGGCTTAACAATAACAACATGGGGGATACATTGGCACAACAATAACAATAAGGGCTACACTAATAACAATAAGGGGAATACACTAGTATTATAGGGACGGACCTAACAAATACTAAATGTTAAATAATAAACACCAAAATAGATTGAAAATAGAGAGATAAATACTCCATGTATTGAGATATAGATACAAGAATGAAAAATAAACCTTTGAGGGGACAACCTCCTTTTACAATATAACACATGTACAAGATAAGATGATTCTAAAACTAGTTTTACTTTGTGTGGATATAGGAGGGAAACGGTACAATTATAACTATAGGACTAGTTGACACCATTAATTTAATAACTCAATATCTAGGGATTGACATGAGGGTTTTCTAAGGATTAAAAATTTCTAGTTTTTTATTTCATTAGAATATTTCTTGTCATTATCATTTTTCAAATAAGTAAGTTGCATGAATATTGGACCAATTTCGTTGTATTATACCTTATGCATTCATGATATAATGGTGTAGCTTGTGTACACATCTTGATGCATGTTAATTAGAGAAGTGTAATTGATGTGACCCTGTAGAAGGGTTATTTTTTGTAGAGATGCTCAATCTCCTTCCACTGACCAATGCACACATGGTGAAAATGTCATCCACACATGGTAAAATGGCCCAAAAAATCATGTAGGTGCAAGTATCAAGCTAATATTTCCAATACATTACACTTATAGGGTTATGATTTCTCTCACTAACTGTAATAAATCCATTCTAAATCTATGAAAGTAAAGTTCTTGGTGAGATTGTGAGACATTTATATTTAGAGTTCATACTATTATCCTCATGAAATTGGGTTTAGTCTCAATAATATATTTTTTTCCCTTTATTTCATTGAGATGATATTTTGAATTCTTTATATTGACCTTGTCTTGTGATTACTATGTTGAATCATTATTTCTAATTTACCATAGTGATAAATAAATATATTTTGGTTAATAAGTTTTGTGTCCATGTGGATGAAGATATAGGGACCTAGATATAAGAAATAGAGGTGTTGCAGCAAGATCAAGTATTGCTTCTTGTTGCAAGCAGATTTAATATAATATAAATCTACCTTGTTTTCCCATACATTGTTCCCTCGCCCCACAGTTCTCTTTTTGTTCTTATGTATTTTTAATTTAAATATAGGGATTAAGGGAAACTTACTTTAAGTGAAATTAATTCAAATATAGTGTTTTACAACTATTTTAAATGTATATGTTGAAGTAGAGAAGGGGTTGACGCATGCCAATAATGAAAATTTCGTGAACCATTGCAATTATCTTCCCTATTTCCCTAACAAGTAAATTAAATACAAATTTCAATCTATATATATATATTATATATATATATATTATATATAGTAGGTGGGACCCTATCTTAAGATCATCACATGAAAAGCCTATGCAATGTGCAATGGTATTAGGGCAACTGATGCATCATATTTTCACTATCTTTTGAAGGTGAATTTCCTACTGTGAATATGATAAAGGAAAAGGAGTTTGAAGATACATTTTTGGAAATGTCCCAGAAAAAAATAATAGTTTTTAATCTTCTCACCATGGATCTAACTTATGTAATCTCTAATGACAAAGGCTCAAGAAGCATGCTTTCCATATTATAAGTATCTCCAGCCAAAAAAATATTTTACATATTCTATGGTCCAAACATGTCTATATTATTATTACCATTGAAGGGTTTTGAATCGTTGTGAAGCACTTTTATATCTCTCATGGTCACAAGTCATTTCTCCCCATATATGAAAAACGTTGGCAACATTTTATGTGTGCTTATGGTTATAAATTTGGGAACATTGTTTATATTATCATATTTGTTTATACTATCATATTGTGGAATAAAGTTTACACACCATCATGCATGTTATAATGTTTTTTTTAGATGACAGCGGGGCACATATTTGAACATTAGGAGGCTCGTTTACAGATGGCATAACATAACTCTTGACTTTAATTAATACATGGCAGTTAATACAATGGAGAATTTGAGGTTTCACAACATGTTTTTCTTTGATTTCCACTTGGCATGGACTTGGTTATGCAATCCAAATACCTAACTAGGGATGATTGTGTTAAAAAAGAAAACAAATTAACACCTATGTGTCATGCCACATATCTCAGTTTGGATGTACCTAGATTTTTGTGTAAATTAGGTTTTAATTGTGATTCTGTTGATGGTGTTGAACCCACAAACATTCAGGGGATCAACCCGGTATGAAGTCCCAACTAGACCTCACACAGTTTGGTGTTGGAATCCCATCTGGTATGATGGCCTAGTTGCCATTATCTTAAAGATTTGCCTCAACTCTTGCTTCTCAGTGCAGGAAAGTGGTCCGCTTTGTCTTTGGGAAGTGAGGTTCGCGTGCCTAGTAAGTGTAAGTGTACTTGTGTCAATGGTTCTTTCACTATGATGGGAAGAGAGTGAAGGTGAGTTCCAGGTTGAAAGGGATCAGTCCCTACTCATCTAGGAACACACAACACAAAAGGACATACACATCTTTCAGTAGAGAAGTCCACTCAGATGCAGCAGTCACCACATAAAAGGTAAGATAGCACGTACAGCACCCACGGATCAGTCTGAACGAGTGCAACAGTTGTTACAACAAGGTTCATGTGAAAGGTATATCTGATGTCCGACAGAGCAGTCGACACAGACGAGACAACATTAACAACATATAAAACACATTTCCATTAATAGATTATGCATTACAACAAATGAATTAGTTCAGATGTAGAACACGGGTTAAAGCAACATGCATTACAAGTGTTAAAGCTCAGTCTTACAACAAATACAATACATGTGTGAAAACATGTTGGCATGTTAACAGGCTTTTGAATTAAGCGAAAGTTCCAAGATACATTGTTACACCATACATCACTAACCCCGTCAGTGGGGAGTTGGAACCACTACTTACTCCTCAAAGAAAATATTACAGACTCTCTTAGCTATGTGGGAGGAGCTGAGGTGAAAAGTCCTTTCATGTACAAATGAGGGGGGTATTTATAGCCAAGGGTGAAACTGACCCTTGTGGCTGTTCGACAACCCTCATGACTGTTCGACTTCCATGAATTTATGACCTACATGACTCTATGTTCAATAAGTGGGTCTCTTGGACCTCCACGTTACATCACATTGATTGACAACAAGCCCATATTGTAGATGTGGGCAACATGACTCGACATGACTTGAAATGACAATGTTGGTACATTTGCGCTACCACTGGAGTGCATGTCAAGCTATAATGCTACTGAGTGATGGATGCCTTCATGGTGTATCATAGCTTCACCTTCGCATGGAAAAATGCGTGGAGTCTTTGATGGTCCTTGGCTTGTTTGATGAAGCTTTAGCATGTTGTTCCTTACTTTCATGTTGGAAGGCTTGGCAGGCTCACTTGTTCGTGAAGGTGCATGTTCGTCGCATTCGTCCGCATCGCATGTTTCGTCTGTTCACCCGTTGGTGAACCTATCCATCTACATGTGCTCCCTTCGTTCATCCAGTTCATCATCTTGACATGTTTGTTGGTGTACCTATACCTGTAGTCACTCATGATGAGATGACATCAAATCCAAAACCTCCTAGTCTACCATGACACATGATCATTTGGATGCAGGCGAACGGGAGAGGCAGCAGTGTTGTGATGTGGGATGATGGCTCCGTAAAACTGTTGACAAACTATGCAAGAGTCATTGAGAGATGGAGACAGATACTCTAAGTCAACAGTGATTGTCTGCAAGGTCTGGCTCGATTGGGAGGAACAATTGTGCAATTTTTAGGAGGTATAGATCAGGCTACAAGAGGGCAAGGCAGGCATACTCTGCACATTTTCTGAAATGAATAGTCAACGGGGGCTGGACAGCCAGATTTCTGAATTTTCCAGAGGAACGGGCAGGGCTACATGAAGGGTCGGTAGGTAGGGATTACGCAGTTTTTTTGGAGAACTGCCTGGGAGTCTAGCAGGCAGAACTGCGCAATTCCTAGAGGGAACTGCCAGTTGGCTACTGGGGTCACTGGCATCCAAAACTTCACAATTCCTAGAGGGAACTGGCAGTTGGATGCTCAGTCACTGGCAACAAGCACTGCACAATTCCTAAAGGGAACAGGCAGTCTGCTGCTATGAGATATTGGCTGGGAAATGGAAATGAGGCTGGGAGGCCATCCTACTGATCATCTCTGTGTAATTTATGAGCTAAGCTAACCGATGGGCAGTGGAAGGCCTGCTCATGAGCACTGTAAAATTTCTGAGATGAACAGTCGATCGACTATCCAGATGACTGATTGGTAAAACTGTGCAATCTTTTGAAGGAGACAAGGACGGGCACTTGGTGTCTGTCCAGCCTATCTGTGAAATTTCTTTAGTTAGTTGAGCAGGTGGCATCAGTAGCCTCTGCGCAAATTTGGAGGAGATTCAGTCTCGGGGTGACTGTTGGGTCCAACTATCTCGATGACCAGCATGAGGGTTGATTGGATTGCTTATGGGAAACACAGCTTAGAAGGACTAACTTGGTGCTTCTGCATTGTTCTAGTTGACAATCGAAAGCAGGGTGATGGTTCGGCTAACAGTGAGGAGTCTGGTTTTTAGAACTTCAGCAAAAATGACTAAGTGTGTGAACAGTCAAAAGGTGCATAGGTGATCATACGAACACACACTCGCATGACTTGACAATGAAATGACCAAACCATCCAAAAACACATGTTCAACACGACTGACCGACGGTGCAAGCGACAAGCGTGACACTCGTGATTGATAGATCATTTATCGAGATGCCGCTTGTGCGACAATGAATGTGACTCCATGTGTGAGTGCAATATATGGTTTCATGGCAAACACAACAAACGCATACGAAGCAAAGACTTCGAGCATAACCAGAACATGGTTGCAATTATGACTTGGACATCAACATGCAGAGACTTGAATGTAATGAACAAGCACAACGAATGTAAAGACTCACACAAGCTCACAGAGTGAACCCGACTATGTGCAGTCATCAAGTGAACTCTTCAAGGGAGGCTCCGAAATTGGTGTAGGCCAAAATTTTGGAGGGTGGTTGTAGCCGTTACAACAGATTCCTTTCCATGATCCATGCCCAATATTTACCATTAATATCATTTCTTGTCCATCTATCCTTGTCTACACAAAGTGACAATTGTTATCTCCATTCTTACCCGGAATTCATAAAATATGTCAACCCTAACCATGTAATATGATTTCCCTCAAAATTATTGGTGGTTGATGACACTACCGATCCAATTTGGAATCCATGATCTATGGTCTCACCATCTACAATGGAAATCCTTTCATCTTCTGTTAAATTTGTAATTTACTCGCCACTATGCCTCAAACTTCAATCGTAGAATTCCATTTTTCACTCTGCTTGTGAATTTTCAGGGGTATTGAACATGTTAAGATCCTCTCGTTACAATTTTTCACCATCCAAATTACCCCTAACTGTTGCTTAGAGCCAGGGAATGAGTAAGAATCTTTTGGAGCATAGGACAATTTTCATTTTGGTGCAAAATTACCAAGTATGCATAGTGATATATAATTTGTTTCGACTCTAATTAATTGAAGTTACATTGAGTTTATGGTCCCTATCATTTTTCCTCCCTCAATTTTTTATTCATTGTTGTATGTAGTCTCAAAACCTCCTCAAATCCTTTTATAGGGTCCATTTTTTGAATTTATTTTGTCCACTCGGACGCATCATCCAAGTTGAGAACTTATCATTTTCTTTTAACAACCTCACTAACCTCAAAACCAACATCATCCTTTATATTTTACTTCAGATACCTCCTACAATACACAAATTTTGCTTCCAGTCTTGTTGTATCATAGATATTTTTTTAATTTTATGCAATTATGTCATGCATGTTGACATGCGAGCCTTTGAGACCCAATTCTTGGGAACAAAAGAATGCTAACATTGTTTCTGGGAGAATTAGTGTCTTGTCAAACGACTAACCCTCTAGGTTTGGCAGCCACCCTAGAAACAATCGTTTAAAGCAATTCAATGATTTTTCCTATGTGTAACAGATAAGAGAAAGATAATGGAACCAACCTGGAACTTCCGCTTAATCCCTTGCTTGATCTCTCTCTCCTTTGATAGATCTTGCAACTCCTCCCCGTATTTAACACACTTGGAGAGTACCTGCACAAGTACAAAAAAAAAAAAGAACCATCAAAGCATCATGATCTATTACAACATAAACATTACAGAATCAAATATATAATGAACAAATGATAGCATTCACAATTGCACAATCATATGGGAGAAAACTTGAAGAGCTTTATTAATAGAAAGGAGAATTATGACCTAGTTGTCTGATCCAGCACCATCCTCCCAGCTTCAATCCTTCTACACCTCATGAAATAGCAAGATCACACCAACAAGAATACAATGCTCTCTCCTCAATTGAAAACTATTAGCACTTACTTGTAATTCACAAAATTCCAGCATTCTGATCTCTCGGATTGGAGATCCATTTATAGATATTTGCAAGGGTGTTAGTCATCCATGGGGTTTGATTAGTGTCATTCCAATTTTTACAGTTGGTTCCACAAGAGAGGGGAATTAGAGATGGTTTCCTAATTCCCTTGGTCATCCTTGGGCAAATTCAGAGAGGCAAGTGGCACAGGAGAAGTTTCTAGAAGATTCCATGAGAAACCAACTAACAAAATTTCCTGGAAATCGGTCCATCCTCACCCATCACACCCTATAGAAGGCCTAAATAGTATGCATCGCACCCTAACAGTGTACCAGTCAGTATGCATCGCACTTTTCTAGTGGAGCAATCAGTATGGTTCAATTTAGACAGTTTCTGGATGATTTCTGAGATGGAACTTTTGGGGAATGATGCACTCAGATGACTAAGTTCCTTTAGGGTATGAAACAAATCTTTTAGGGGTTGATGAGCCCTAATACATCAACATATAAGTTTGGGGTTGATGTGACCAAATATGTCTATAATAGTTGGCCCCTAAAGCATGAGGTTGTAAAAAATCTATGTCGGGTAAAATGCTTTATCATGAGGATCCGAAGTTTCGAACTAGAAGGTGACCTGCATTAATTTACAATAAAATACATGATAATATATGATTTTTCATGAACTAGCTAAGGGAGGAATTCCCATCCTCAACTTTATAAATTTCATTTCATTTACATAGATTAGATAGTTGTCTATAGATGCAGATTGGTGATTCTACAAATATAGAGTCATCATCCTTGATTAAGATGACCATCTATGTAGAGACTTTGTACATTTTATGTTTTTATATCCCTAAATATATCGTAGCCCGGATAGATGAAACTAGATCTGAGGTCTTCAAACTCTTTCAGTCTTCACTCGATGTACAAGTCAAACCATTTGAAAAGATGTTCTGAAGTCAAACATGGAAAGACATTGTCTGATTACCAGCCAATGATGTGAGCTGTTAACAGATGCGAGAGGGATCACCGATAAGGATAATGATCCTCAAGGTACTACAGTACATTTCATGTGGTGTGAATAGATGATTCTATGTTAAACACCATGCAAAACCTTCCGGCTGAAGGCCGTTGATGTCAACCTGTCGTCGGAAGAGAGAAACTTTCAATTGATGTAAACAAGCTTCAAAGCACTGGAAGGGTGTTTCTAAGTCAACTTCTTGGATAATGAGATGATGTCGACAAGAAGTGACTCGTTGTAGGAGGGCCTTGATGTATCCCACATCTACGACACAAAACAAAGCAAATGATTTGTGGAGGTGAAAACGAACTCGCGACATGAGGTTCAGGAATGTTGGCCATGAAAAATGTAGGTTAAAAAGTATTGCAGTGTATGAGGCTTTTGACTAGATGACTTCTCTTGAACATATCGGTGACACTGAGATGATTTGGTAGCGTTAACACCAAAATATGAATGGTATGATGACCGGTGAATGGAATAACCCAACCCAACTCAATCACAGAGGTGAAGTGAAAGTGTCATGTTCAAGAGCGACTTGCTACCATAATTTCTTCAAGATTTTTCCCCTTTTTCCCCAGTCATTGCTGACCAGTACCTCTTTATTTTTCAGTCAAGCTTGAGGAGGATACCATATGCTTGTTCTTTAATTCACCCTTCAAGCAAACCCGTCACTATTTGATGATTTAACGAGTCTAGTGACAGTGAAACTCGGACTTGTCTAGATGGACAAGTTTGTCACTATTATTTTAACGAGTTTAACGATAATGATAACTCAGTCCTTTTCATGTTTAGAGAGTTTGAAAAGGGAAAAAAAGGAAACTCCATAAGTTCTTTATCGTAAAGTAATCCCTCAGGTCTGAAAAAGGATAAAAATACAAGAGGGATGTCATTTCCAATACTTTAACGAGCCGAAAAAGACAAGCGCTCGCCTATATTTTCATGTTTTCAGGGTTTGAAAAGAGTTTAAAGAAGAATCTATTTTGAGGAATGAGTGGTTCCGGTGATGTTGGAACTTCTCAAAACATGTTAATTTATGTGAAGAGGTTGGCTAATAAGACCACTCATTGCAATTGTTCCTCAAAAAAGGGTAGAGAAACCAAGTGAAAGCGTATGATCGGCCAAAAAGATGGTGGCGATGGGATGAAAACAACCAAGGTTCATATGATAGAAAAGGCTGATAGAATGGCAATTACGAGGGTTAAAAATTGAAAATGGGTTCATTTTAGACAAGCTTGAACCATAGGGAATTATGCTTGGATTCAGTTTCATTTTTACACAAGCTTGAAATGAAAAATTATTCTTAGATTCATTTTCATTTTTACACAAGTTTGAAATGAAAAAACTATGCTTGAAAATGGTTTGTATGCCCCCATCATGATGAAAGGAAGAGTCTCCTATAACCATATGGAAGTCACTGCGGTGAAGCAGGACAGTTATCCAACACCTTTTTGGCCTCGTCCAGATAGAAAAAGGTGAATGGGGTGATTCCCTTCACATAACCTACATGGAAACTTAAATTTTACCATTAGGTGCATGCCCCCCAAGCTTCATTACATTTACCTAAGTAGACTACTCATGGCTATCAGGTGGATGGAATAAAGGTTCTTTTATGAGATCAAGTGAAAGAGTTGACTCAGATTTTACGAGATCTAATCAAAGACTCAACTTGGAACTTTGCTCCAAGGGTCCTTGTTTCATTTTTTAACGAGCTTGACACAAGACAAGTAACTCTGCTCAGATTCCTTGTTTCATTTTTTTAACAATCTTGACACAAGACAAGGAAATCTGTTCAAATTCCTTGTTTCATTTTTTAATGAGCTTGACACAATACAAGGAACTATGCTCATTGGCCTATTTCATTTTTGTTTTTTTAACGAGGTTGACACAGTAAAAGAACTATCCTCATAGACCTTTCTTTCATTTTTTAACGAGGTTAACACAAGACAACTAACTATCCTCGGACTCCTTGTTTCTTTTTTAAACGAGGTTGACACAAGACCATGAACTATCCTCGGAGGCCCTTGGTTTCATTTTTTAACGAGGTTGACACAAGACAACAAACTATCCTCGTAGACCCTTGGTTTCATTTTTTAACGAGGTTGACACAACACAACGAAGTATCCTCAGAGACCCTTGGTTTCATTTTTTAACGAGGTTGACACAAGACAACGAACTATCCTCAGAGACCCTTGGTTTCATTTTTTAACAAGGTTGACACAAGACAACGAACTATCCTCAGACTCCTTGTTCAGAACTCATAAGTGGTCATGAAGGAGAGATCTGGTTCCAGTGCCCCCAGTACATAATGTACAACATCACTGAATTGATCATCAATCGATGTAGGCATGGAACAGGTTGCCACATAATTAACTCATGGTGGGGATGATACCATTGGTACAAAAGGACCATTTAGGGAAGATGGTTGACTAGGAGCCATATTTGCACTAGGAAATGAAAGCTAGTCAACGGTGACAATCCTGCCTTCATGCGGGAAACAAATCACTCAAAAGAGTGTTGAAACAATAGCTACCATGTGATAAACATAGTCACGCCCAAGAATTAAATTGTAATCTAAAGGGCCTGGGATGACCATCACATTCAGATAAATGGTTTTCCCTCCCGAAGTAATAGGTAACTTAGTAAGGATCCCTAACGGTCGACTGGTTCCTTTATTAAATCCCAATAGATTTTGTGTAACAATCATAAGCAGTGGTGAACCAAGCGATTTCCATGCATTTGAGGAAAGGATACTCACTGATGCACCTTCATCTATAATAGTTCCAAATACAATCATTTTACAAACTTGTACTATGATCTGGAAAGGCACATAAGAAGGAAGGCGGGATCCTGCCAGTCAATTCCAATCAAAGGAAGTGACTAGAATACTTGGAGGGGGTACCATAGAAATGGGAGAATTAACCCCTTGAGTTATGAGAACTGGAGGATTTTCCTCCTACCTTGATGGAACAGGTGGATTTCCCCCAAGCTCATTTGAATCTGAAGAAACAAAACGAACTCGAATGGTATCATATTCACTCTCTTCGGTAAAGGTGCCATTTACTGAAGGTGAAATCGGGTCAGATGTTACCTCAACCTGTTGATTTGGATCGGGTATAGACTCATAGGATTCACTTTCAGAGAGAGTGGTTTCAATCTATAGTTGATTTTGGTCAATCAGTTCATCAACTAGTGAAGGATTTAGCGAGAATTTCCTGTAACCAGATGGAAGTCGTTGCAGTGAAGTAGAACGGTTATCCAACACTTTCTTGGCTCTATCCAGATAGGGACAAAGGTGAATGGGGTGATTCCCTTCACATAACCTACATGGAAACTTGACCTTTCCCTTCTATCTATGAACTTTACTATCACTAGTTGTTGGTGTGTTACCAACATGATCTTCAGAGGTTGATGACACGGGATGGTGTGAATGGGAAGACCATTCTTCCAAGATCTGAGAATGCAAGGAAAATTTCAAAGAAGATGGTCTCCCGCACAAAGTTTGCATGGATATTTGACTTTGTGAGGCTTAACGGACGAATTTTCATCAAATGTTGCATTCAAAGCAATGGTTGCTTGGTTGCCCCCTTGCTGAATTGGTTTCTTCTTCTTCTCTTCCCTTTCTTCTTCTTCTTAGCCACCTGGTTACTAGTACCAATACTTTCACCAAGTGAAGAGGAAGAGGGGGAGGGAGAAACAAACGAGGAAAAAGGAAAAGGGTCGACTTTAGGATCAACTGGAGGTTGATTTTGTCATGTTGGAGGTGTACTCGATTGCAAAGAAATCACAACATTTTGAAACAAGGAGGTCAAAAAAAACCATACTAGCAAACCAATGGTAAATCCTGGAAGGGACAATGTAGCCATATAAGGAGCACCAATATTCCCATCACAAGGAATTCCTTGATTGGTGGACTCCGAAATTGTCACCATATGCTTCAGCCTAAGATCAACTAAGGAATAGGGATGTTATTCACAGTCAATTAATTTTAATGACACTTGGACACAACTTCACTTTTTCAATTTTAAAGAGTCAAGAAAAAGATAAAGATGACTCTAGTCACCTTCGATTTTTAATGAGCCTGAAAGGACAAGTGCTCAGATGGACCTTTTTGTTTAGAGAGTCGAAAAGGAAAGAAAGTGACTACTCTGGAAAATCTAGACAAAGGGATTACCAAACCAATTGCAAAACTACAATATAAACCTTGGTGATAGATTAAAGAGAAATTACCAAGGACTTATGTACGGCAGTCAATCTTCCCGAATTTTGTGTTCAGTGCATTGCAATCAATAAGGCGGTAGATTCAATTTCCTATGCATAAAGGATTTAAGCCTATTATGGTCTCCCAATATATACATGACAGTACGGGGAGCACAAGTCTATGCTAACACTTGTCATATCAAGGAGGAGGAATCACCTATCCTTCAACGAAAATGATAGTCACTAGTTTTAACGACGCCGGAACATGTCTCTAGCCTAGACCTCTAAATGTGTTGCGTTAGATTCCAAAGCGTTGTTAAGTTCATCGAGGCTAATTTTAAAGTTGATCTTGTTTAGAGTTTTCCTTTCAATGGTTCGCATGTAATGATGATCTGAAATTCCTAAGATGCAATCTACAATGATAAACAATCTTTGTTTATTTGAGCAATGAAAATCCTAGCTACTAGGGAAAGAAGATAACAGTGCTTTTAAGCAAAGAGCAAAGAGCACACACTAGTGCATTTCCCTAAATCATATTTTCGCACACAAATTAAAAAATGCTAAATGCAAATGCATGTATTTGTTTTCTCTTTCCTTAATGTGAAAGATGCAAAAAGGAAAATTAAAAGCAGCAAAGATCTGAAATACTTTACTCAAAATGACATTTTCGACAATTTTTTCTTCAAAAAGAGAAAGGAAGACTTAAAACAACACTTTCAATTTTGAATAAAAATGCTTTCGACACTTTGAATGTAACAAAATAAAATCAAATATATGAAGAAAATTTTAATCAATTATCAAGGGAAGGAATAATTTACGACACTTCTCTTTTCGACAAAAAACGACAATTACGAAACTTTTGTATCAAAGTGACAAATCGACTATAACAACTTTTCGACAAAGGATTATAAATGAGGAACAAATACACAAAAAAAATTCACTAATCCTAATGTAATTGAGGTTGATCTAAGTGATGCAAGTTAGGTTCAGTAAAGAGGCATTGTTCATTTGCAGCAAAACAACCAAATAAAACTAAAAACAAATCAGAAACCCTCAATTTCTAGATGGAAAAAGAGTTCGGTCAATCATCGCACCTAGGCTTCACAGAAATTGAGATGCATTACACTTTATACACTTGGGAGGTGCTATGAATACTGAGTCACAGTGGAAGACAGTGTGATGGTCCAGGGAACGCAACTGAAATGGGTTTTGGCTCAAATGTGGAGTTGTTTTCAATGAATTAAGCTAGGTTTTGATGAACAATAATATGCAAAGTATGATGGAATGTCTTGAGAGGTTACTGATCTACCAAAAGGGCATATAGATGTGGTTGCAATTCAAATGTTTAATTCATAAACTAAACCAGAGATTGACTGCAGCAACATTCATCTACTATGCAATTGCAAAGCAAGAGTAGTTCGAAAGCTACCTGGCTAGATTCAAACTTTGTCTATAGTTTACCAAATTGAACATAAAACAAACAATAACAACAAACAAACATCTTTCCATTCCCCAGTGGAGTCACCAATTTGTTTCTGGGAAAATTAGTGTCTTGTCTAATGACTAACCCTCTAGTTTTGGCAGCGACCCTAGAAAGAAGAGTTTAAATCAATTCAATGATTTTTCCTATGTGTAACAGAAGAGAAAGATAATGGAACCAACTTGTAACTTCTGCTTAATCCATTTCTTGATCTCTCTCTCCTTTGATAGATCTTGCAACTCCTCCCCGTACTTAACACGCTTGGAGAGTACTTGCACAAGTACAACAACAAAGAACCATCAAAGCAGCGTGATCTATTACAACATAAACATTACAAAATTAGATATATAATGAACAAATGATAGCATTCACAATTGCACAATCATATGGGAGAAAACTTGAAGAGCTTTATTAATAGAAAGGAGAATTACAACCCAGTTGTCTGATCCAATGCCATCCTACCAACTTCAATCCTTCTTCACCTCATGAAATAACAAGATCACACCAACAAGAATACAATGCTCTCCCCTTAATTAAAAACTATCAACACTTACTTGCAATTCACAAAATTCCTGCCTTTTGATCTCTTGAATTGGAGATCCATTTATAGATATTTGCAAGGGTTTGAGTCATCCATGGGGTTCGATTAGTGTCATTCCACTTGTTACAATTGATTCCACAAGAGAGGGGAATTGGAGATGGTTTCCTAATTCCCTTGGTCATCCTTGGGCGAGTTCAGAGAGGCAAGTGGCACAGGAGAAGTTTCTAAAAGATTCCATGAGAAACCAACTAACAAAATGTCCCAGAAATTGGTCCATCCTTGCTCATCGCACCCTATAGAAGACCTAAACAGTATGCATCACACCTTGACACTGTACCAGTCAGTATGCATCGCACTTTGCCAGTGGAGCAGTCAGTATGGTTCAATTTAGACAGTTTCTAGATGATTTCTTTTAGGGGTTGATGAGCCCTAATACATCGACTATAAGTTTTGGGTTGATGTGCCCAAATATGTCTATAACAAACATCCTCAAAGTCACTTAATGCATGTCTATCTTTTTGGGTGAATTTCATTGTATCTAGCATTGAATCCTATAGAAAAAGGGCTTGTTATGTATTGTCAAGGTTGTATTCATGCTCTATGTTCTTGTATCTAGATTTGATAACTACATTGCTTACGATTTACAAAAAAAAAAAAAAATTAAAAAAAAAAATAAATAAATAAAATAAAAATAAAAAAAATTTGGAACTATTTCCTTTCTCGGCGCGCACTTTCCTATATTTTATTGCTAAAGCTATTCTGGAAATGTTTGTTATGCTAACCGTGCACCGTGACTATCAAAATAATCAAACCCTGATTTTTCTTTATACCAAAGTTGTAACAAGGGTTACCATTACATTAAATGGCATATTCATTGTAACCATGGCTTGGTTTCCCTTCCAATAATTATTTGAGCATTACTTTTGGATATATTAGTCCTTTGTTATACATGATTCAATGATCCTCTTATCGAAATACTTATGGTGTATTTCTTTGATGCATGTTAAAAGGATTTCTTTCATAAATATTTTTTCCATAACATAAAATAACATAATTGCAATATATGATTTTAGGTGGGAGCACATCAGACTTTATGGTTTCAGGCATGAAACCACCTCACCGCTAACTGTTCAATTGCATCAATTGACACATTTTTGATAAGTTGTCTTTGTATGATATGTTTTCTTTTCCCATGTTTTGAAATTGCCACATTTCATTTATTGAAGGTCAAAAAACCTTGGTCAATTTTGTAGTTTTTTCTGCCCAACACTTATGCATGTCCAATGGTAAGTCAAGCCCAGTTCTTTGATTGAAATATTTTCATGATATATATACATTTCAAGTCTATAACTCTTGAGAGCATGATTATTTCGATGCTCAAAGACTTCATTATTACATGTCTACATAATTATATATGTTGTTCAATTCTACACACCTCCTCGGCCATACGGTTTTGAGCAAAGAATGAGGCCTTTGTTCATTAAGACTAATATATATTATAACAGTGAGTTATTGTTACAATCTTCCCTGCCTCTGCAAAATTCAAAAATGTACTCACCATCCTTTTAGATATCGTCACTCTATTTCTTCTTCTATATTCTGATATCTTGTAGACCTCGGATTACAATTGGATTGTAATTCTACACTAATCAATGTTTCCCCTCATAATTTTTTCCAAATGTGTGTTATTTAAAAACTCATGTGATATTAGATTATTTGACGCTGTAATTTTTTTTATTATCATGATCTGCAAATAACTTCATGTTTATATTATAGCATGAGTTATTATAACCAAAACAGAGGTAGTGGAAGGAATAATAGAGATAGGGGGTTGGGGATAAGAAGAGATAGAAGGCCTAGAGTTTTTTTGAATTTTGATGGAAATTCAAGAGAATTAAGGTAGATGCTCCAAACTATCATTGTAAATTTAATCGCCCAACCTATTGCATAGCCTTCACAACCTTTTATCCATAATAGACCAAGTATTGGTATCCCAGTGCCACCTCATATTTTAGCACCACTTGCAATCCCTACCAATGATGGCTAGAAAAACATTGTTTAGCCACATCCATTACGTTTGGTCTAGGGATAGCCAACAACTTCATTGCCTCCCCCTCCTCCCCCTCATGAACCTCAGGTATCACATCAATTGCAATCAACTACCTCCTGTGTTGTCCCTATGCCACAACCAACATCCCAATCTTCCAGGCTTGTTGACCAGCCCCCACAATCTGCTACTCAACCGTCTAAGCATGCCATTAAACCCCCTCAACCTAATACCAGCTAGTAAAATCAAAAGGATCAAGTCATGAGATTAGACTCCTCTTATGGTTCGTTTAACTTTGTCACATCCCATCTGTGCCAAGAGGAGAAGCAAGCTGAAAGTGCACCCTCTTATAGGCCATAATGATAGTTTATAAATTTTATTAGATTAAGCTTTATTTATGGATGGATCATGCCTCTATTTTTCTATTGTTTCAGTTTATTTCTTAGCATGTATTCAGAAAGACTTATGATAGAATTTTGTATGCATGTATTGATAGTTTACATCACTCAATTTATGGATGACATTTTTGGGATCTTATGATACATATGTTATATATTTTTTAGCATTCCTACATGCATACTTCCTAATTATCATGGTGCTTAATGATGGATGGACAAGGGGCATTTTTTAAGATACAAGGTGCCTATCTTTTTCCATTTAATGATGATTATTTTAGCATGTATATGCATGGATGATGATGAATTATTTTCACATTGGTGACATGGAGGATGTGTTTGCTTATGCCACATGTTTCTTGGAAACATTATTTAACTTATTATATTTTATTTGGAGATATATGACATATTTGTTTTATGATGACTATATTATTAATGATTAAAACTTTATGTCATGAAGTCATATTTAATAACTTATTTTATGGATTAGGAGGCTCCACCTACTAGGAAATTTAAATATAAGGATTTATAAAGTTAACTTGATTTAACATTACCTTTAGAAACCCCATCCTCAAATTCTACTCAACATTTTATTAGAAAATGAAACACAATGAACCCCAAAGGTAGTTTGGAAGGGGGCTCATGAAAGGAAGGGAGAGAATATTTCCAATGGGAGCTATGCATTAAGTTTTAGGTTGTCATTCATTTTGATTACAATATTCTATGAGTTACAAGAAGTTGAACCAAAAGGAAACAATAGATCATTTTTGAATGGAATATACAGTCAAATGATAAACTCCACTCGTCCTTTGAGCATGTATTTTTAGGTAACTTGATTTTCGATCATTTCATTTGCTATTTGAAGGTCTTATTTTTATTTAACCAGTGCTAACAATCATTTATCTTGTAGAGAAACAAGTTGTCTATTATTGTATGAGATCATCTTAAGGTGTTTGAAGACTGACTCATCACTTATTTTCTTTCTAGAAAATTTTTATATGTATAAATTAAGATGTATATTTGTAACTGCTCATGAAGTTTTAATCAAAATGACAAGAGACAAACCTACTATAATTATCTTCGAACATTGATTCATAATCTAGAAAAAAAAATTAGGCATGCAATAAGAAATAACAAACATGCAACAAGTATTTTTTCCCGGGGAAAGAAAATTGCTAAAAACCCCAATGCCTGCTTGCATTAAATCAAAAGGATAAAGATGTATTACCATTTATTTTATCAATTGAGCACACCCTACAAGTACATAACCTATCTCTCTACTCACTGAAAGGATCTAACCCAAACTTAGTCAAATTTTTCCTCTTCTTAAGCTCATCTTTCCTTGCATTGTTCCTTGAGAGACTAAGCCCCTATTTTTTAGGAAATTATCCAAATTGATTGTGCAGTTCCTTTAGGACGATCCTCTGACTTCATGCAACACTTGTACACTCAAGACTAGTCTACAACTGATGTTACACTACCTCGGGGAACTTGAATTCTCCACCAAGATTAAGGATCTTGAATTCTCTGCATGCACTAGCTATTTTGCATTGATTGATTAGTTAACAAGATGGTCACTGAGTTTGACTAAAGTCCCACTGCTTAACTGACCTTCCACTAGTTCCTCCAAAAGTTGGAACTAGTTTAACTGTAACAACCTAAGATAACTGACCTTGATTGCTAAAAATTAGTAATCACACATGCTGAAATGAACTCTAACTCCTCCAACTTGAATCTACTGAGTAATTTGGGTGAAACAAGTCATGTCACACAAGTTAACATCATCCAAGTTATCTGCCGATGTGGAAATTCAAATTTTCTCAATTTAATCAAGGCAAAATCAAATTGAGAATTTATTGCTGCATTTTTCAGCACTCCCTCTCAGCAATAAAGGGATTATCAAGCATGCATATCCTGCACCTATGGAACTCGTACTTCCCTCTTGACAAGGCATTTTTCAAATTTTCATCATCTTATTCCTCTATCAAAATGTACTGCAACAACATTATCTACCTCTGCACATTGTCCCGTAAATAGTGATACTAGATATCTATATGCTTGGATCGATCGTCAAAAAATAGGATTCTCAGAGGGCTTAATGAAACTTTGATTATCACAGTAGATAAAAATTGGATCCATCATCTGACTAAACAATCCAACAAGTATCTTTCTCATCTAGATTGCCTCACATGTTGCTTGACTTGTAGCCATGTATTTTGCTTCTCTTGAGCTGACCGCCACAAATATTTGCTTCATGATGTACCAGGAAATTGCTACAGACCCAACATTGAAAATTCCACCTAATGTACTCTTTTGGTCTAATGGAATCCCCGCCCAATCTGAATCTATGAAGCCACACAACTTCACTCCCTCTGTCTATTTGTACCATAGTCCAAACTGGGTAGTCCCTCTTAGGTATTGTAGAACATGCTTAGTTTCCCTCCAAAATAATTTGGTTGTCCTAACAATAGATCGGCTATGTTGGTTGACTGCATAGCACATATCTAGTCATGTGTTCACAAGGTACATCAGTGAACCCTCTAGTTGTCGATAAATGGTAACATCCACTTCCTCACTTGAAGTGGCATCCTCCTTCCTTAAGCTGGTTGCTAGAGGTGTCTCCATGGGTTTGAAACTCTCCATGTGGGACCTCTGTAGTATCTCATTTGCATACTTTCCCTGAGAGACAAACAGTGCCCCATCACCTTGCCATACTTCCAAGCCAAGGAAGTAATGCATGAGACCCATGTCCTTCATTTAAAACTCCCTTGCAAGGTCCTCCTTGCAAGATATGGTCAACTACTAATCAACATACAATACAATAATCAACAATTGACCTTCTACCAAAATATGATATATGTTTGCATCCGCTTCACTTTTTGTGAAGTCCAAACCGATGAGATAACTATCGATCTTATTGTACCAAGCACAAGGTGCTTGCCTGGGATCATAAAATGCTCGCTTGAGTCTGCACACATAAGACTCCCTATCGAAAGTCTCAAAGCCTTATGTTTGCTTGATGTACACCTCCTCCTCAATAACTCCATTGAGGAAGGTTGTTTTTACATCCATCTGGTGGATCTTCCACCCCATCTATGTAACCAGAGCAAGAATTGATATAATGGATGAGTATCTTGATACAGGAGCAAAGGTATCCTCAAAGTCAATCCCTTCAACTTGGGAGTACCTCTTAGCTACAAATATGGTCTTGTACTTTTTATATGTTGCCTGCTCTACCTTGAATATCCATCTTGAACCCATAATTGAATTATCTGCTAGTCTTGGGACCACTTCCAAAACACTATTCTTTACAATGGATTTGTATTCCTCTATCATTTCATCAACCCATACAGGTTTCTCTATTACTTTCTTGAAAGAGGATGGCTCAATCTCTACAAGCTCATTCATTAGAGCCATGTAGCCAGTGTACCGATCTAGTGACCTTCTCTGTCTGTGTTGATTTGAAAGAGCACCCACATTCTCCCTCACGTCTTGCACAAATCTCTGAGCTTCCATTGTCCTTTTCCTTCCTTCTTTGGATGGTTCTACTTAAGTACTTGTCTCCATTATATGCTCCTCAATTTGTGGCTGCTCCACAATTTCTTGACATTCCACATTTAGAGCTAAAAGCTTCTCCTCTGGTCGGATCTAAAGCTCCCTCTCAAGAGAGCGCTGCATGGCTTTCTCCTCATCAAATTTTACATCCCTTCGCACAATTGTCATTATGAGGGATGACAAGTACACACGGTAGTTGTGGGAAGTTTCTATGTAACCCACAAATACCCCCAATTTTGTTTTCGACTCTAGCTTCTTCCTTGATTCTTTGGAGACATGATAGTAAACAGAGGCTCTAAAATCCTGAACTGAAACACATTCAACTTCTTCCCCGATAAATCCTCCTTCAGTGTAATCATGTCAAGAATCTGATGAGGACTGTCATTCTGTAAATAGACCGTTGTGTTTCATGCCTGAGCCCATAAATGCAGAGGTAGGCCTTGGTCATGCAAAAATGCTATGGTTCTTTCTCCCTGCTACCCCATTTTTTTGTGGGTTGTGGGGTGTTGTCAACTCTCGTCGAATTCCTTCTTTTACACATAAATTTTTGAATTCATTCAACACGTGCTCACCTCCATTATTGCTCCTGAGAGCCTTTAAATTCTTGTCAATTTCTTTTTCAACGAGTGCCTTGAATTTTACAAACTTAGAGAATGTCTCATATTTCTTCCACATGAAGAAGATCCAACACTCCCGTGAGAAGTCATCAATAAAAATGACAAAATATTTGTGCCTGACAATGGAGGCTATTGAGAAAGGGCCACAGACATCATAGTGGATCCTTTCAAGCATTGCATGTGCGTTGTTATCCCGATCATGGAATGTGGATTTTGTGTACTTACCTAAAGTACATCGTTTTCATACATCTCGCTGCTCAAGTGCTTCTTTAGGGAGGCATGTGGTTATCTGTTGCATGATCTTCGTGGCACCATGATGCAAATGGCCAAGTCTTATATGCCAGAGTTCACTGACAACATGACTCTGCACCTTCTCAGCCTTTCTGATTAATGCATCACAGTCTTCCACATCTAGCTTATACAAGTTCTTCACACAAACCCTAATCTGATTCATTTGTATCGTGGCTATGCGTCTCAGGAATTCCTTTCCTTTTTTCAAGATAACATCATAACCATGGTATTCCAAAACTACAACTCAGACGAGATTTTTCTTTAGGCCCGGAATGAATATGAAATCCTTGAGCGTGAGGGGGTAGCTTGACTCCCTTTGAAAGGTGACTATACCTATCTCAGTCATGTTATACCTTTTGTCGTCCCCCATCTTGATGTGCATCTGCAAATATTTTTCTTCTAGGGCACTGAAAATGTCTCTACACCTTGTCATGTGAAACAATGCACCTAAATCCAAGTACCACACGCTCCCAATCACTGTGTTGGCCATGAATGCAATGAGGGTAAATTCAAGCTTGAACTATGAAGCCAAGGCTTCACGTGCTCTTCCTCCTAAGGTCTTCTTGCATTCCTTTTTGTGTAGACACTTCGTGGCATAGTGCCCAAATTCATGACAATGGAAGAATTTAATTTTGGACAAATATTTCTTCTTGCCCCCTCGGCTAGATTCTTGTTTGGATTAATATTTCTTCCCTTTTCCCTTCTTTTCCTTTCCATCCAATGCAAATTTTTCTTCATCCTTTCCCTTGGATGAATTATCATCTCTGATATTCCACGTTATTTCCCCACACCAAATCAGTCCATAAGTGTTCACAATCACAATTCGGCAGTTTCCCCTCCCATTCACCGAATCTTGATAACTATGCCAACTCTTGGGAAGGCCTAGAAGGGCTAGGCTTACCAAGACTTCTTTAGGGACAATAACACAAACTCTTCCAAGTTCATCACGACATTGTGTAAACTTTCTCAGACACTACATAATTGTGTCATTCTTATGCATCTTGATACTTCAAAGTTTATCCTTGAGTGTGAGTTTCTTGTGGTCATTATTATTCTCGAATAATTATGTGATTGTTTTCCACATTGCAAACAAAGTTTCTTTTCCATGGATATTTGAAACAATGTGATCTCGTAGTCCCTCCAAGATTATTCTCCTCGCCTTGGCTACATCTTTCTTCCACTGAGCAAGGTTCTGGGCATGAGATGCTTGTAGTTTTGCAACATCTGACTAGATGTATTCTAGCAATCCATTGTCATCCAATACCACGTCCATGTGATCCTTCCATGCAACAAAATTAGAGGTGCCTTCTAAGGCATACTCTAGCCTCTATCCATTGAAGGCCATTTTCTCACCTTTGAAGAGATCCTATTGCACTGAAATCCAAATTCGAACCTAGCTCCTAAGAATAACTTTGAATTCCTTTTCTAATGTGAATCCTCCTCTAATACCATGTAAAAATTATGATGTAGTTTTACAACTGCTCATGAAGTTTTAATCAAAATCATAAGGCACAAATCACTCTACTGCTCTTCGGACATTAATTCACAATCTAGAACAAAAAAATTAGATATGCAATAAGAAATAACACACATGCAACAAGTATTTTTGTCGGGGAAAGAATAATGCCAAAAATCACAATGCCTACTTGCATTAAATCATAAGAGTATAGATGTATTACAATTTCTTTACTCAATTGAGCACACCCTGCAAGTGCATAACCTATCTCTTTGCTCTTTGAAAGGATCTAACCCAAACTTAGTCAAATTTTGCCTTTGCTTGAGCTCTTATTTCCTTGCATTTTTCCTTGGGGATTTAGACCCTTATTATTTAGGAAATTCTTTAAATTGATTGTGCAATTTCTTTAGGATGATCTTCTCACTGCATGCAACACATGTACGGTCAAGACTAGTCTACAACTGATGTTACACTGCCTTGGAATCTCCACCAAGCTTGGGGAACTCGAAATATCTTCACGCGTTATCTATTTTGGGTTGATTGATCATTTAACTCAATGATCACTAAGTTTGACTGAAGTCCCACTACTTAACTGACCTTCCATTGGTTCCTCCAAAAGTTGGAACTAGTTTAATTGAAAACAACCTCAGGTATTTGACCTTGATTGCTACAAATTAGCAATCACAAAAGTTGAACTGAACTTTATCTCCTCCAACTCGAATTTGCGGAGTAAAGTGGGTGATGGAAGCCATGTCACACAAGTTAACATCATTTAAGTTGCTTATTGATGTGGAAATTCGATTTTTTTCAATTTAATAAAGGCAAAATCAAATTGAGAAGTTTTTGTTGCATTTTTCAACATTATATGACTTCTTTACATTACAGACGTTTAGACTCTGATTTGGTCAAGATTCTTTATAGCAAGATTCTTTATAGGAATCTACCTTCTGATTCCATTGTGCTCATAAGCACTTACAAATAAATCATCCTTATTTTTCCTTATATTTGTTGTGTATACTTCTTGCAAAAAAATTATCCACATTTTATTCTCTTTAATTCATAAACCTAATAAGATTGAGGTTCTACAGTGACTCTTTTGAAGTTGAAAAGCTTTGAAATACTAATTAGTTTGCTATTCTTTATTTCTAATTTTTAATTTCAGTTTACTGGTTTTTCAATATATAGACTTTTATTTCAAAAAATTATGAATTTTCAACCACATTTAATAAATATTAAATTTTAATTTCATTTTTTTTCAAAATTCCTTGTAAATAATCTTATTTTACCATTAGAATTTTTTTTTTTTTTTTAAATTAATCACGGCAAACTTGTCCATAATCTCACCCACCATGTGAGATCTGAGGGTTGGACGAGAGCTTCATAAAACCTTCTCTTTGATCCATAAGAAGTGGTGCATATTTCATTGTGTGAATTTATAATGGATATCAAATGAAAGTCTTTAAATTATAGTTACTAACTTGGATCAAGCCTCAACTACGGTTAAAAATATATGGCTATTTCCCTTCTTCATATCATATTTTATTAAAAATAATTAGTATTATAATACACTCAAATCTCAATCCACTCAGTAAAACATTTATAATCTAACCAATAAAAAACAAACTTACAACTCCTCATTGAATATTTCACATTAAAAAATAATCATAGAGATGATAAAATAAAACCTGTCCTTCTACACTCTCATAGAGATAATAAAATAAAACCTTTCGATAATAAAATAAAACCTTTCTTTCCATTCTCTTTTTAACCTACAAAGGAAGTCACACCATAGTAATGATATGCTCGAGTCAAAAGATGAGCCACTGCTCTATGACGACCTGATTTGGTCTGCGCTATAACGGCCTGATAAAGACACCATATGTAATTAATTATAAATTTCCAAGCCATGAACGCCATTTGTCTGTTTAATAATTTCTGTGACTCAGGTTGATGGTTTTCCTTTAAAGGATTTCAACCCTCTCACTATGAAGTACGAGGACATAGATCTCAAGAGTGTTAACGGTTTGAGCGGATAGAAAAATATAGAAAAGATTAGAAGTTTTGTTAAGGAAAACATTGAGGTAATCAATACAATATTTGATATTCATAATCAGTCATCTCTTGTTTTCAGGTTGACTAATCACATAAATTCGTCTTGTTGCAGAGTTTTGGCACGACACTGCGGTGTCTAAAATGGTGGGATAAAAAGGCCAGGCATATATTCAAAGGGAGTAGCAGTTTCCACAATATTTATTTACCACTTATTTAGTGGTAAGTTTAAGAATATTTAAAAAAAAATGGTTCAAGTAAAGATAAATAATTAATTTTTATTTAATTAATGCAGTTTTTGTAATTCATAATGAATTAAACAAAGTATTTAAGTAGAAATTATATGAGAAATTTTTAGTCAAACCAATAAGTGTGGTTCATCAAGACCAAATATTTCTTTTTTGTGATTTCTAAAAAACTTTTCTTAATTCTAGGTTTTAAAATATTCTTCAAGTCCACAATCAAATTAAATAATATTATAAAAAATTTAACCATCTAAAATAATTTAAATTCCTATAATCATTTTGATCATCCATGTACTAATAATCAATCAACTAATGACAATAATAATTCATGCATTCATGCAGATTGCCAAATATTTAGGTGGAATTCATGCAGTTACTTCTTTGTCTCCTCCACCAACAATTTCCTACCCCTCCGGAGCTAGTACATATCAAGATTCTCCAACTTGTTTTCTTAACTCTTCTATCTTTTACAATCTTCTCTTTATTTTATAAGATATATTTTTGTTAAACACAATTTGGATTAAGAGAGGGAAGAAAAAGTTGGAAATTGCTTAATGTGTTTGTAGATTGTTGTGAACATGATTATTTATAATTATAAAGTCAAAAAAAAAAAACAAAAAAAACAAATTAGAGTTATTAATTTGATAGAGAACCTAAATTTTTTTTAAAATATTAATTATTTATGAAAAGATTTTATATATTTTATTTTAATATAAGTTTATTGAAGTAATTATTTTTATTTTATTTATTAATTTATGTTTTTATATTATATGTTTTTATAATGAGTAGAAGGTCCAATTAAAAAATGTTAATTGTTTTTAAATTTTTTATAAAATTATTTAATAATTTAAGTATTTAAAGTAGTTATTTCAAATTAATTTTATTTCATATATATATATATATATATAATTCTTAACAATTTTTTTTTTTAAATCAACAAAATTTTAATTGAATTTAGAAATAAAATTATTAAAAAAAACAACCTAAAATGCTATTTATCTAATTTATAATTATTTATAATTTCTACTTATATTTAACTAATTAATTAATATATTTATTAACTTAAATACAATAAATCAAATCAAAGCATTGTTATTTATTTTTCAAAATAATAAAAAGTTGCAAGGTATATACTAGTTATTAGAGCCTAGTGGCATTTTGAAAAGACTATGAATATGTATTTGAAACCTACACCAACACTGAATTCATAACTCAATACCATCTAAATGGAGTCATGAATTGCAATGGCCAAAAGTTGAAACCTAATAGTTTCCATACCTAAACAAGATAGTTGTCATCTAAATGGAGTCATGAATGACCATGACTAAAAGTTGAAACCAAATAATTTCCCCACCGAAACAAGATAGTTGGGATCTAAATGGATTCATGACCAAAAGTTGAAACCAAATAGTTTCCATACCAAAACAAGATAGTTGATTTAGAAATTTAAAAAAAAAAAAAATCTTATCTTATCATTTTTTTTTAAATCAACACAATTTTAACTGAATTTAAGAATAAAACTATTAAAAAAGAAACAACTTAAAATGTTATTTATCTAATTTATAATTATTTTATAATTATTTTATAGTTTTCTACCTATATTTAACTAATTAAATTAATATATTTATTAACTTAAATACAATTAATCAAATCATCGTTATTTATTTTCAAAATAATAAAAAGTTGCAAGGTATATAGAGCCTAGTGGCATTTTCAAAAGACTATGAATATGTATTTGAAACCTGCACCAATATTGAATTCACAACTCAATTCTATCTAAATGGAGTCATGAATGGCCATGACCAAAAGTTGAAACCTAATAGTTTCTATTCCTAAACAAGATAGTTGCTATCTAAATGGAGTCATGAATGACCATGATTAAAAGTTGAAACCAAATAATTTCCACACTGAAACAAGATAGTTGGGATCTAAATGGAGTCATGACCAAAATTTGAAACTAAATAATTTCCATACCAAAACAAGATAGTTAATTTAGAAAAAAAAACAAAACAAAACAAAACAAAACTAATTCTTAACATTTTTTTTTATAAATCAACACAATTTTAAGTGAATTTAGAAATAAAATTATTAAAAAAAAGAAACAACTTAAAATGCTATTTATCTAATTTATAATTATTTATAATTTTCTGCCTATATTTAAGTAATTAATTAATATATCTATTAACTTAAATACAACAAATAAAATCAAAGCATTGTTATTTATTTTTCAAAATAATAAAAAGTTGCAAAGTATATAATAGGAGCTTCTTCCAGAGCATCCATCCCTGTTCCAATTTACACATCCTTAAGCAACAGATCCTTAGTGTTCCAGTTCTAGGCACGGATAAATAATAAAAAGTTGCAAGGTATATACTAGTTATTAGAGCCTAGTGGCATTTTGAAAAGACTATGAATATGTATTTGAAACCTACACCAACACTTGATTCATAACTCAATACCATCTAAGTGGAGTTATGAATGGCCATGACCACAAGTGAAACCGAATAGTTTCCATACCTAAACAATATAGTTGTCATCTAAATGGAGTTTCCATACCTAAACAAGATATTTGCCATCTAAATGGAGTCATGAATGACCATGACTAAAAGTCAGTTCCAGGCACAGATAAATAATAAAAAGTTGCAAGGTATATACTAGTTATTAGAGCCCAGTGGCATTTTGAAAAGACTATGAATATGTATTTGAAACCTACACCAACACTGAATTCATAACTCAATACCATCTAAATGGAATCATGAATGGCCATGACCAAAAGTGAAACAGAATAATTTCCATACATGAACATGATAGTTGCCATCTAAATGGAGTCATGAATGACCATGACAAAGTTGAAACGAAATAATTTCTGCACCTAAAAAAGATAGTTGAGATCTAAATGGAGTCATGACCAAAAGTTGAAACCAAATAATTTCCATACCAAAACAAAATAGTTGATTATTAAAGTTCTTTATTTACAAAAAAAACATAATTAATTTTTTAATTTTTAATTTACAAAAAATATAAGTAAAATGTAAGAAACATATATATAATAATTAAACCTTTAAATATAACATAAAAATAATCATTTTTACACAATACTCATCATTTATAAGTCTAAGTGCAATGCTTCATTAAAGTATCATAATAATTTTATTAACCATTTATTAACCATTCTTATATCACTCCTGGTTTAGATTCATTTAATTTTGTCTAAATCAAATATACAAAATCATCGAGATAAAATTATAAAAATTCAATTCATAAAAAAATTAATTAAATACTTTACGCTATCTAATCACTAAATAATATCATTTACAAATTTGTGTGACAGGTACTAAACTACATAAAACTTTTATTAAAAAAAATATTTAAAACTGTTATACATAATTTATTTAAAACTGTTATACTTAATTTAAAATTTATAATAACAAACACTTAGGACTTTTCCATTATAATTTGAGAATTAAAGTGCTGGCCTAATATCTCCAATAGGCCGTTGTATGTATTTAATAATCACGACAATGATAATTCAAAGTGGGCACAATATATTGAGCATTTATATCATCTTCTTTTTAGTGTTTATATTGGAAATTCAATGAACTTAAATAATATTGAAAACATTGAATAATGTTAAAATGATGGTGAGGTGAATTTAGAGTATACGGTTTCGATAGAGATTGTAGTTTCAAATAGATGGAATTGCATTTTTGGTTCAAGTATATTATATTTTCATATTACAAAAGGCATCTAGAATAGGGATCCCTATTTTAAATGTCCATAGGGATACATTAAATGTCCATTTTTAATATGTAAACAATCGTATTTTTGAATTTTTAATCTATTGATTTATGTTTGTAGTATTTTGCATATTGGTTTATAATTATAATTATAATTATTATTTTTAAATTTAAATTGGTTTGTAAATTTATTAATTTGTATATGAATGTTTAGAGTTTTTTTTGTTTTTCGACGAGAATTGTAAATCGAAGAAAATCATTATTAGATTTATTTGTTTTTTAAAGATAATAAAACCTATTTTGATTGAATTATGGGTAAGTATTTAAAAAATATTATTCATTATTATTTGTAAATGTGGTCTAACTCATTTCTTTTATTAAAGTTAGTTTTTAATGAAAATGTAAATTTTCTTGCCATTTGCTTATGAGATTTAGGCCATTAGTTTGTTTGTTTTTGAGATTAGTTTGTTTGTTTTTGAGAATTTTAATTAATGAAAAATACTTTTAGGATTTATCCAAAAATTAAAAGACCATTATCTCGATTGTAGATAGTATTTACAAGCTAATAGATCTTATAATATATTATTTCTATAGAGTCTGACTGGGTCTAATGATTAAGAACATGTGTTTCCTTTTAAGAGGTGAGGTTCAAAACTAGAGGGGGGTAGAGTATGTATGCCTTTGTAGACTTAGAAGTCAAATAGGTGAGTGAGGTGGGTCCTTTGTCCAACAAACAATAGGGTCGCATACATGGGTCTCATACATCACTCTGCGGAGGTGCCTCATTTGTGCCACAAACAATGGGGTCTCATACACCACTCTCCATCCTTTGTCCCACAAACAAATGGGTTCCATACACCAATTTGATGGCTCTCTTGGCTATGACCTTAAAATTAGATAATCCTTTGTCCTACAAACAATGGGGTCTCATACACCAATTTGGTGTGTGGCTTGGATGTGACCTTATAATTGGATAATAATAATCTACAAAAAGTCAATATGGCTTATAAGGAAGAAATTAATATGACTTCCAGAATTTTAATTTAATTATCAATAATTATTAGATAGATGGTAGGGATTTAACTTCCATAGAATATTTTAGAATTTTCATAATAGTATACATAAATCAAAGGTTGAAATTTTGTTTCCAAAATGTTATGTCATTTTTTACTTTTTAATTAAATTGATATATATATATATGTGTGTGTGTGTGAACAAGTGCTTTTGCAATAATCCATGATATTAACCCATGGTATTGTAACAAAGCCTATTCACATATAAAAATTTTATATTGTAAAGCTATTAAAATCTTGCTCTATTTTTTTGAAATGTACCATAGTAGTTAGTTAGCAAAGTAAATAGGAAAAATTTATCATGTGATTAATCCAAAAGAAAAAAATGAACCCAGATAGATTGCAGAAGCTTGAAATCAGAGATATTTAACTTATATATTAATTTTTTATCATTTACATTATTGATAATAATAATTTAAAATATATTATAATTTAGTTAATTTTTATTATTCTTTAATTTTAATAATATGAAATGTATAATATAATAAACATTTAATAAATACTATAAATTAATTTTTTTAAACCATTAAAATAATTATTAAATTTACGCGAGAGCTCTTAGGCATCACCAAATTCCGAACAAAAAGTTAAAAAAGCAGGTCACATCGTTAGAAAAGAGCTCGGAACAATTAAAGCCTAGTATACGCATTTCATAGCAAGTAAACACCCGCAATTAAAGGAGATGAAATGATGGCGTTGTGTTAGTCAGCGGCATCATTCATTCTTTACACGTATTCGTTGGCACAAGTAAACTCCTGCATAGGGGAGTTGAAATGATGGGCGTTGGATTAGTCAACCGCATCACCCATTATTTGTCAGTTGCTTCTCATGCCAGCAACGGAGTTATTAGTGGACGGCTATAATTATTTTTAATATATTTATTCAAATTATTTGAAATTTGATAAGATTGGCTGGAATTTCAACCTACTAAGAATGTTTTAGGTTTTATCGAGGTGTAGAATTCATTTAAATATATATATTTAAAATTATAGATTTTTTTAAGTTTAGGAGTTATTTTAGATTTTTTTAAGTTTAAAGAGTTATATAAAACATATTTTTGAGAAGTGTTTATAGGGATATTTTATATGTAAAATTAATTCAAAAAATAATAAAATAATATTTATATTATAAATTTCAATTTAAATATTAATAATAATAATTTCAATTTAAATTTGTCTATGGGTTTTGGATAAATGGTGATTGGGTGTTTTCTTAAAACACTTTTTGATGTTAAGTCACGAGTATCAAAAAATAATATTTGAATTTAGCTTTCTGTATCCATATTATGAATGTTGAGATATCTTTAGATAAAAACCACACACAAAACTTTTTGTCTACAGGTTTGGAACCATCTAGTGTGGTGGACAAAAAGTTTCCTATGTGATTTTTACCCAAAAATATAATATTTTATTGTTACCCATAAATAAAATATTTCATTTCAATTTAAACTATATATTTATTATATAAATAAGTGAAAAAAAAAGAGATGAAGGAGGTATAGTGAAAACAATTTATTAGAGCCTAGTCTAATTAATAGACAAAATGACATTTTCCCACCATTTTTTCTAGTTAATTTTAATCAAAATACAATAGAGTTTTTTTTAAATTTGAGTTTAAATTGTTTAATATGTAGAATTCAAGTGACTGGAGGGTTTTTATGCATTCAAAAATATTTTAAATAACAAAAAATCATAACTTTGCTTCAAATTGTATGACTAGATTCACATGTAAAAGTCACTTAGCCTATGAATTAGACTATCCCTTTTATTATAGTGTTTCTTAGAATGAACATATATCAAGGATCTATCAAAAGGCAAGAGGAATCAAGTCTTACTATCCCTTTGGGTGCTTGGTAGATACAAAATAGTTTTATGCTAGTAAATAACAAAAAATACTTTTTAATAAAAAACCAAACAATGGTTTGTCAAATTCCAAGCAAAAAAAACTCATTGCATAAAATTATAAAGCATCATTGCTTAAAGCCTCATTGAATGACTAGTCAGCTATGGACCTTAAACATCACAATTTTAACCAAAAAAAAAAAAAAACCAAAGATTATTTTGACAAATTCCAACCAAAAAAACTCATGGCATATAATTATAAAGCATCATTGCTTAAATCCTCATTGAATGACCAGTCAATTATGGATCTTAAAAATCACAAACCAAAGGTTGTTTTGTCAAATTCCAACAAAAAAAACTCATTGCATAAAATTACAAAGCATCATTGTTTAAAGCCCCATTGAATGAGTCCACTATGGACCTTAAAGATCATAATTTAACCAAAAAGCAAAGATTGTTTTGCCAAATTCCAACCAACAAAACTCACAGCATAAAATTGTAAAGCCTCATTGATAAAGCCTTTGTGAGTTGTTGACCAATAAGGGATCACTTCAACAACTTACATTTATGGTGAACATCATCTTATGCAAATGAGCTAAATGTGTGAGTAGGGTAGGAATTTCAAATCTGAAACACCTTCTACAACTTCAGTGTCCATTTTGATCATTTTAACAAATAATATTTATAGGCAAGGAAAATGATTGCCTATATTTGATGGGTTAATAGCATGGCAATTTTCCTTTATGGTGAACATCATCTTATGGAAAGGAGCTAAATGTGTGAGTAGGGTAGGAATTCCAAATATGAAACACTTTCTACAACTTCATTGTCCATTTTGATCATTTTAACAAATAATATTTACAGGCAAGGAAAATGATTTCCAATATTTGATAGGTTAATAGCATGGCTAATAGGGTAGGAATTTCAAATCTAAATTTGGTTGTCTATACCATCCTTTCAAACTCCATCCCTAATCTAGTAAGAATTTCAAATCTAAATTTGACCATTTCTGTAATTCTAATACTGGTTTCCATCATTTTAATACATAAAATAATACCCATAAATATAAAAAGAAAATTAACAAAAAAAAATACAATTTAACCAAAAACCAAAAATAGTTTTGCCAAAATTCAACCAAAAAACTCATTGCATAAAAATATAAAGCATCATTACTTAAAACCTAAGTGAATACTAATCAACTATGAACCTTAAAAATCACAATTTAACTAAAAACCAAAAATTATTTTACTAAATTCCAACCAACAAAACTCATATCATAAAATTATAAAGAATCATTACATAAAGCCTCAATGAGTGGTTAACGTTATTGATCACTTCTAACCACTTACATTTATGATGAACATCACTTTACATAAAGAGATTAAATGTGAGTCCAGAAATTGCAAATCTGAAACACTTTCTACAATTTTAGTTTCTATTTTAATTATTTTAACAAATAATAATTACCTTGATTAACAATTTTAGTTTCTATTTTGATTATTTTAACCAATAATATTTACCTTGATGGACAATATTTGATATGCTAATGGCATAGCAATTTTCCTTTCAAATACCATGACTATAAGGTAAGAATTTCAAATCTAAATTTGAAATCAATTCTCATACTAGTTTCTCATTTTAACCCATAATATTGACACCCAAAGAAAATTTTTGAGGTTACTTGTCTGGGCAGGGGCAAGTTGCCCGTCAAATTCCAACCCTATCATTCCTTTAGTCTGACGTACATTAGGGTTATCGATTAATTTATGACGGACGGCTGGAGACGTACCACATATAGATGTCTGCCTTTAAAACGCCAGCCAGTGCATGATTGAACAAGTACGCTCTGCATTATCATTGTTTTACCACTGAGCCACTTCTCAGGTATCAAACAAAAAGCAGTCATCTTCAACGAGAAAATCTTCAGATTCTGTTCAATTCTTAGAAGTACGAGATTCGTTTTTCTTTCGACGGCATTCAAGCCCGCGATATTTGTCAACAGAACACTCATGGATATCCAGCAGCTGCAGCAGACTGCGAACGAACGAATGAAAGACAGTGGCCGATCCGTAGTGGACAAGAACCAAAGTTGTCGAACAAAGTGTAGATGGTCCTCGCAAGTGTCACTGTTCGGACAAGCACAAGAGAAAAACGATGTTACCCTCATCATTACGGACATGAATACGCAACAGCGGCAACATTAAAGACACTGATAGATTGCATTGCATTTGTACCTCACTCAGTTTGAAACTTCACCCAGTCAGCAGCCACAATGATTATCCAGGCAGAAGCTGAAATTAATGAGAAGCTCCACCATAATTAGGGATTTGTACTTGGTGATTATATTTTGCACATCATTAAGATAATCAGTTTTCTCGGAAAATATAAGCAATATGAATTCAATGCAAGTCTTATCGCTAATTTTGGTTTTTCCAGTATTGGTGTTTGGAATCTATGGGCCAGTGGTCTCATTGATATTTCAATCTCATTTCCCATTTATATTTAAAATATCTATAAGCATCACCGATATAATTACAGTGTAGGAACATACAAGCTCTATGAATACAAGTTTCATCACCAACTCAAGTTTTGGTATTTGGAATCAGTTTATAAGAAGTGTTACCTAATATTCTAGGGAGGCTATTCAAATCTTTGGAAGCATCACCCATATGCCCACAGTGTAGGAACATACAAGCAATATGAATGCAAGTCCATCACCAACTCAGGGCTCTCTCTCAACTTTGACCTCTGAAATTTTGGTGTTTGGAATCAATTTGTAAGTAGTGGCACCCAGTTCTCTAGGGAGGCTATTCAAATCTCTAGAAGCATCACCCATATACCAACAATAGAGGAACATACAAACAATACGAATGCAAGTGCCATCACCAACTCAGACTTCTTAAATTTTAGTGTTTGGAATCTATTTGTAAATAGTACCACCCCGTGTTAGTTTTGTTTTAAAACAACTATGTTTTAGGTAAAAAAAATAAAAAATAATTGACACTAATTAAAATAATTTTTTGAAAATACAGTTTTAAATTTGAATGTCCAAAGTTTTTGATAGTGCTAAAATGGCAGAGAAATCATCCATCACCTAACCTTATAAAGACAAACGAGAAACGATAATGTGGTGCAGAATAGTTATTATTGGGCGACCGCCGGTCACGCTGCAGCCTGATCCAGATTCGATGGTTGAAGCGGAGACTCTAATCCTTGGTTGAAACGAAACCATAAGCATTGTCGCCACTCAACTCCATAAATTGCGGATCGGCTTCGATTTTTTTGTCAGGGTTTACTGGCTATCTAAAATATCTACCCTAAGAAAAAGGCTAGCCAAAACGCTAGGTCTTTGTACGCAGGGTAACTTTTATGAAAATATATATAATATGTCTGTCGTGATGGGAATAACTGGGCCGAGGTAAACAACTAATGATGCTGTTGGTTCAGTAGGTGGTTTTCGTGGTGCTTTTCGTGGTGCTGCTGCTTTTAGGCCCAGCCAAACTCTATGTTTTTATAAATATGTGATTTGTATGAAAAATATTTATAATTTAGGCTGGGCAAAAAGGTTTTTGTGTCGTCTTTGTGTCTTGGTCAATTGAGTGTATTTTAGCTGGTTGGGAGGGTTTAATGATAACATTCTCATTCAAACTCAAGTTTGATTGACATGATTGTTTTGTTGAAAGTCACTTTTGTAATGGTTATTTTGACTATATTGACTATATAATTCTTTCTGGATTCTTACTCACTTCAAAAAAGAAGAGGAAGTACTTGTTACTTGGACAATTGATTGTATCACAAGTGGTTGGCAAGGTTTAATGATAACATCCCTACCTAACCTCAAGTCTCATTGATATGAAGTTTCATTGGGAGACACTTTTGTAATGGTTATCTTGACTATGCTGACTATGTAACTTTTCAATGATAACATCCCCACCCAAGCTCAAGTCTCATTGATATGATGTTTTATTGAGAGACACTTTTGTAATGGTTATGTTGACTATGTAAGTTTTACTTGATTCTTGCTCACTTAAGAAAAAAAGAATAGGAAGAAGAAGGTCCTTCTAAGGAGAGGTTTTATTGGCACATGCTTTCCCTATGTAATTATTTGTATTATGATTAAGTTTTAATTTGAAGTTTCATGATTTTAGTTAAAAATCAGTTTTATTTATATTTTGATAAAAAGTAAAATAAGTTTTTACTATTAAAAGTTTTGTCTATTAAGTTGATAGATGTGTTTATTTTGGAATAGTCTTCTCAAAAATTTTAATTTATTTATTAATAATAGGTGGGCAATCATGATTTAATCTCCATTGGATATTTTAAACTATTTTTGTAATATTCACAAATCAAAGGTTGAGATTTAATCAAAGTAGTTATTTCCTTTTTGCCCATTTTATTAAATAGCTAAAGAAAATGACATATTAACAAATGTCATATGAAATGGCTTATGGTTTTTGAGCATGCGATATTAATAAACAATTGTATTGGGCCCTAGCATTTTAACAAAGCCTATTTATAAATTAAAAATCTTCACAATAATTTTTATGCTAATAAGAAGAAAAAATAGATATCATTTAGTTAATTTTTATGATTTTTTTTTAAATTTAGCAACATGAGATCTATCATAAAATAAGTATTTGATGTTTATCATGGATGACTATCAACATTATCAACCATTTAATTCATATGGTTTAGCTAATATTTTTTTAGTTGAATTTAGGTTTTAGTTATTTTAAATGTTAAATGTTTATTTATATATGAGATATTAATAAGTGTATAAACCTTGGCAATTCTTAATGGTTTCTAATAAGCAAATGGTAAAATGTTTCACCATATTTTTATAAAAATATTGAAACTTTTAATGATTTTATATAATCATTATAAATTTTGGTCATTTTGGAAACAAAATGATTTTATCCTATAAAATTTAATAAATCATTTTTATGAAAAATAGAGAATCTATTTGAGCTAAAAGAATAGAAAATCAACCTATATATAATTTAAACCCAACGTTTCCTTCCCAAACTAACTCTTCTACACATCATAAATTATATATTTTATAAATTAAGTTAATATAATAATAAAAATGCCCTACCGTTACTGTTGTCATGGAGAATTTGGTTAGATCGAAATGTTGAGGGTTTTTTGGACAAGTCTACCATTCTAGATAAAGTGGCAGTCCAATCCTCGGCCATATATGCGTTCATCTCTGATTTTGAATCTTTCCCTCGATCACAAATTATTACTGAAGAAATTATTGATTTTTCTTATCCTTCGGCATTTTTTAAATGGTGTGTCTTCTTCTTATGGATCTTGTAGGGTGGGGTTGTTATTCATATGCCACATAGTTACTCTTTCATGATGAAATTTATAAGTTTGAAATTGCTTATTTTATTTGAAATCGAAAAAGGAATATGTTGTCTTGCTATCTATGGGGACTCGAAGATAGTTGTAAATTGGTTCAACAACAATATTACTGTCACATTCATATACTCAGCCCCATTTTGGAAGAGATAATTTTTTAATGACTATTTTCACAAACCATTCATTGAGGACTAGAAGAGGTAATGACTATTATCACAAACCATTCATTGAGGACTAGAAGAGGTAATGACTATTATCACAAACCATTCGTTGAGAACTCGAAGAGGTAATGACTATTATCACAGAGCAGTCATTGAGGACTTGAAGAGGTTGACTCTTGTAGCTGCATCTTTTTTAGATATATATGCACAATACATACAAATTATTGTTTTTTCTATTATCACCAGACTTAAATAATTTTTCGTGCTATGTATTTAAACTTTGTTGATGTTTATTTGGGGTGACATGTTTTATCCACGAGTGGGATGGTTTTGTTAGTTTTTTTTCTCACTAGTTCCCATAGAGGTATATATTGATGAAATCATGCATTGACAACCTTTTTGGCACAACCTTTGATTGCTGGTTTTTTAGTGTTATTTTCGCACATACATAATATAATTTTCAGTATTAATGAAAGTTACAATTTTTCCTTCCTAAAAAGAAACATAATATTAAAAAAAATTACCTTAATATAATATAGTTTTTTTTAATAATGAAATAATAATGAATATAACTAAAAGATATAATATTTAATATTAAGAAAAAAACTGCAAACATAAATATAAATAAAAAGGATAACATTTTAATAAATTGTTTTGTCTTCCATAAAAATAAGATTTTTTCCAATTAAGAAAACATATCTCATAAGGGTCATGTTAATCATAACCTCATTTCAACTTAGACAATCACACATTTATTTATTCTTCTTTACCATTAATAAAGGAAACATGTTTAAATTGTGGAGTGAAAAGTAAATTTTCGTTGTTTCTTAGAAGATCTTTATTTTTTCACAGAGTATCATCCCTTCTTTCTATGGCACACTTGAAGTTCTCTACAAAGTTATTAGAAAATAAGTTTTTAAATGTCCATATGTTCTTCTTATTCTAGCATCTAGCATATGTCCACCACACTTATCAAAGCAAGTCATGTATGTTCACAAGTCTCTCAAAGACAACTAGTGTAGGTTTAATAAATGCCCCAAAAAAATATAAATGTGTGCAATTTCATGCTTTCTTGGGTAGGCTTTACAAGATAGAATATAAGACACTTGTTGCAACCCACATTATAACCACACCAATAAGTTTTGGGTGGCATATAATGGTGCCTTGGGTATGAAAAAAATAATTTCTTACTATTGCAGCCTAGCTTTGACAAAATTCCCTTTGATTCAAGTCTATGCCCTTGTGCTTTTAAGCTTCTCCCCCTCAACAAGAAACCCTAGCTCCCCACATTTCCCAATATATCCCTTATATTGTGTTTATTCTTCATCACTTTTGGAGCAAAAGACTAAAGGAGGAGACCTTAGATGACGATTTTGTATTGCCCATGTGGCAAGGATTAGGTATCTATATTTGTTACATTGATAATTCTAAATAAATAAATAAAACCCATCTTCTTGTTTCTATTTTAGTGTTGTATATGAACTTTTTCCAATCTATGCATTGAATTTGATTATATTGACATTTTATATAAATCTATGCTTAATCTCTCCTCTGATTATTGTTTTCTTTCCAATTTGATTGCGGGTCTAAATATCAAGAGTAGGAGAAGAGGAAAAGGCTTTACGATCTACCTCGAACAACGAACTACCAGGTAGGTCCTTCACTTTTTAGATCTTAAATTGTCTTTATTGCATTTAATTATGGGTTTCTATGTTAAGTTTCTTTCATTCACTATGGTAATGTTTCCAACCCTAACATTAAAAGAAAATTTCCCTTAACATAATTGGAAACTTCATTGGGGATGTCCATATAGTTTTTCTCCTGGGTTGTTTGATAGTTTCAAGGCTTTATGTTATTTTCTTTTTGATTTATTGGCCATTTACAATTTACTTCAATCTTTGGTACAACTTGATCTTTTAGATTTGAGGTTTCTCTTTCTTTATTTTTCTTTTACATTAGATATACACAATCATCTTTGAACACAATCACATATATATGTGATTTGATTCAAGTACAGTAGTGTATGCATGTGCTTTACTTTGACAAAAATTGCATATCCTTCTTAAAGGTGAAGAATCTATTCATTATGCTCGCCCAAGAGCTTTATGGGAAGCCGTGAAGTCTTGTTGAGTCTTCTTCTATATGGATTTTTTGTTTACTATTGTATAAAGAAAACTTCTTTTGTTTTTCATATTTGTTTATGCAATTACCCTTTATAGCAACCTTAGTTTTGGGCATTTGGTAGCCCTTAAGGTTTCACTTTCTTCCTAAAGTTTCTTTGCTAATTTCAGATGGCCTTATATTTGTTTTTAGTTACTTTTGCATTTAATTATCTTTGCTAATCTATTGGTAGGGCTTCTCATTTCTCATATTTTGTATACCTAGTTGTTGGCTTGGATTTTTTTTTCTTTTTTCTTTTGGTGTTGTTATTTTTACAAATTGGGAAAACAAAACTACTTTGTGCTTGTTACTTTTTTTTTCTCTTTCCTAAGTTCATTAAAGTGGAATTGAAAAGAAAAAAATAAAAATTAGTAGGAATTCATCCCATTTGCATCTTGTTTTGCATAATGATTTGTTCTTCTCCTTTTTGCTTCATTTCTTTATTAACAAAGATTTAAAAAAAGGATAATGTACTTTAGTAGGTCTTTTTTATTTTATTTTTTTGTTTCCTCACTTTCATATTTCAAAAAAAAAAAAAATCATTTGAATATGTTTACTTTAGTTTGTGTGTTTAAGAATAATGTACCTTGCTTGTTGGTTTATATGTCATCTTACAAATGTTTTTCCTAGTCTTTTTATGATTTTTTCCACAAATATGAATTTATACACTTTTTTCCTTGAGAAAAGGTAGGTATGTATGCATTTTTCCCCTATTAAAAAGCACATATGCTCACAGATTTTCTTCCTAGGGGTCATGTGGACTAACCTTTTGGGTAAATTTTGGCCATTTTGGTCAGTTTTTGGCCTATTTTGGGATCTATATGTGGGTTACCTTCACAACATATATGTATATACATGCATTACCTTCCTAATAAGTTTGGATGCACACGTGTTGTACTCACAAGAGTAGTGTATACCTACTAAATTAGTGTCTTTTTCACAACTTTTGTGTTTTTTTTTACCTCTTTCATATTGTAATTTATTGTCTTGGATGATATGATATATTGTAAGTGAAATTTCATTATTATTTGTGTTACATTAGGTGTATTCATGTTCCTTTGAAAAAAGAGAATAAAAAATTGCATCATACTTGCTTTTGTTACTTTTCTTGTAATCTAGGTAGGAATTGTTCATGCGTTATGCTTGCATGAAACTCAATTCATTAGAGGACAAGTGTGAGGCCTTTTTTTCAAATGTTTCTATAATTTTATTACATTTCAAGTCTCGAAACATCAAAAGTTTCACTACCATTGTCTTGAATAAACAATAGTGCTTTTAAAATCAATGCTTAATTTAAAATATATTATTGTCATAATAAAAAAACGAATATAGGTTATTTTAGGGCCTTGGAATAGGTGTGGAGAGTTAACTCTCGAAGGCCACTCGAAATAAAACATATAAGTTGAATATTGATTTCAAAATTCATTATTGTATAGTTTGTTAAGGAATATCTTCTAACACAAGAGTCAAGCATTATCTTGTGTGAAGATAAGGAAAGAGAGATACCCCTACTTAACTTATTTGAACACTTTCCCATGATTTTCCCCCTTGGATTTTGATTACAATATGGTAACTTAGTTTCCTTTCCTAGGTACCACCTAGGTGAATATTGGGGGGGAATACCTACAATACTTGACGACAAAGTTGTACCACTACTATGGTGCTCCTAGAAGGTTCCCTACAAAGCAAGGATACTAGCATCAGTAAAGGTTATGTCAAGATGTTAGGGTAGCTACTTATTTTACCTTCACTAGTAGGATTTGTGATCCAGGTGGATATTGGTGGCCACCCACCTATCCCACCTAGACCTTCAGTCAGTTTCATTTGTTTCCTTTTTTATTTCAACATTTACTATTTTAGTAGTTTTTCGGGTCCTGAATTTTCGGAGAAGTTTTGACCCCCTAAACAACATTTTTTTAAGGTTGCAGTAGGCCCATAGTCATAGGCAATGGCCTATGGAAAAACCTGTAGTACTCAGAGAGACCTTTCCAATAAGGTATTATGCTCCAAATGGAGGTAAAATGACCAAATTATGACCCCGAGAAGTTGGCTGCCCAACTAACCCCAAATGGGCCCACAAACTCTTGGTGTTACATCTCCTAGGGTTAGGGTTTTGATTGTTTAGGGTTTTCTCATGTTTTACAATAATAAATAGGCTCTTGAGCCTCATTGTAACAAAGTTCAGAGGCATGTAGCTGCCACATCTCTTCTTAGAGATAAGCTACCATCACCGAGATAGTCTTATTTCCATTCTATTTGTAATCATATATTAGTATTTGATATTAATGAAATGAAGTTTTATTTCTGTTGCATATTTGTGTTTATGGTTATATCTATAATTTGTTGTGTTCCTGTTTAAACTTGAATTAGTGGTATCAGAGCAGTCTACTCATTCTCTGTTTTTCTTTGGATGTCTCCAACGAGGTCGACATATAAGGAGTTAGGGCTTGAACTGGTCGAACCTTTGCAAGACCAACCTCACAAATTCCAATGGCCTCCCATGGCGGAAGAAAGGAAAGACGAGGGGGTAGGAGATCCTATCAAAATATTTCTTAAATAAGCCCATGAGCGACAAAGGAACGCGATGATGGACAAATTTTCCTAGATCATTCAGTGGCTACCTAGGGGTGACACATCTACTTCCAGCAGCTACTTTGGAGGCACCACACCCTTAAGGTACAAGTTAACTTTGACATTCCCATATTTGAGGGTCAGATAGATTCAGACACCATAGATAAATGGTTAAATCTGGTAGAAGGATATTTTTTTGTTCATGATTTTTCTAGTCGAGAAAATATTACTTTTTCTCTTCTTAAAGCCTCCCTTGTTGGGTATACGACCAAAGTCCCACATTGAATAGAAGTGGGGAGGATCATGGTTATATAAGGATGGACAAATATCTCCATTGGTATGAGGCCTTGCTAGTTGCATTGCTACTTATTGCAATAACCAGACTATCCCACGAGTCTGGTAGAGAACACAACAAACTGATGCACTTATCTTCATTTGAAATTTTAATATCAACAGATAATAACTAACTTACCACAGTATTAAACACATTCAGATGCTCTATCACCGAGTCTCCATCTTTCATCCTCAGGTTATACAGCTTTTTCCGCAAGAACAGTTTATTCACCAGAGACTTAGATTGGTACAAAGTCCCTAACTTGTCCCATAAAGCCTCCGTCATAGCTTCCCCTGATACATTCAACAATACTGAATCTGAGACACACAATCGTATTGTGCTCTTTGCCTTCCGATCCAACTTCTTCCATTCTTCATCGGTCACTCTCATTGGTTTAGTACCTGGATCTACCGCGATCCACTGATCTTTATCCACCAACAGATCCTCCATCTTGAGTTTCCACAACTCAAAACTCTGACCATTGAACTTCTCAATCTCTATCTTTCCGCTGCTCGCCATCTTCTTTCACCACCAGAATCGATCTCACAGATTTCCCACTGAACAGGGTCTACCACAGGCCCGAGCGAAACCCCTTAGCAACAAAGGCGTCCCCTTCAAGCCAAAACAGCTCTGATACCAAATGTAGGTTTTAACCCCGTATAGAAATTACCTGCATACGAATTCTAAATCA
>APFE030689783.1:0-18743 GCA_000404065.3 Pinus taeda | reverse complement strand
TTATACATGCTGAAGCATCCAATACCATGGACTGAAAAACCATCACGTCCAATACCATGGACCAAAAAACCATCGATCCAATACCATGGACTGAAAACTATCGAGTCCAAAAAACATGTGCGAAAATCATGCACAAAACCATAGGTGGGTCCACCCAACCTAACATAGGGTCCAAAACCAAAATTTTCTGGGGCGCTGTCCCGGACCCCATAAAGTGGGGTTACAGGTACCCCTCAAACCCCCTGTTAACTATGTGGAAAGAATATAACACAACCCAACATCCCTCCACGTTAAGGAGTGGTGAGAAACCTATTGCAAGTAGAAGGATGAAATTACTCCCTCACTATTTTCCGTTGCACCCACTTGGGATTCCTTCTAGGATGACATCAAGGAGCAGTACTACCCTGTCGGGAGCTATGAGGATAAATACATAAAGTGGACCAAACTGCAATAGGGAAGGGACCACGACGTGCTAGAGTTTACCAATGTTTTTCATACTCTTCGCATGAAGTTGGGTATCAAGGATTCTGAGAAACATTTGGTACTCAAGTACCGTGACTTCCTACACAGGTACATCCAGGATGAGATGGAGTTCCTGGACATCTCCTCGTTGGAAACGACATACTAATACACTATCAAGGTTGAGCAGAAGCTTAAACAGAAAAAGTGAGACTTTGGATCTGGGAATCTGAAGCAAGGGAAAGGAATCCCCAAACTACAGAGAAAAGGGAAAACCCAAGGAGGGGTGACCCAAGATAACCTGCTAAATCCACAAGCAAAGAAAAATACCACGAATACAAAGAAGGACATGGGAAAGTGGTGCGAGTTCCATAAGAGCTCCACTCACAACACAAGTGAGTATCGGACCAAGAAGTCACTGGTGGTTGAGCTGAAGGCTTCTGAGTCTGACACATGTTTCGACTCCGAGTCAGAACCCGACAAGGGGAATGACAAAGGGAAGCATATCATTGATGCAGATCCCAACGCCACTATGGCCACCTCCGAGATCCATAAGATTGAGCCTGAAGATCCAGAATAGGAGGATCACTTATTCCACTCACAGATGTGGGTGAAGGGTTCTTTGATGCAGTTCATTGTCGATAGTGGGAACCAAAAGAACCTTAGTTTAGTAGATGTTGTGAAGCGGTTGGGCCTACCAACTATATCACATCTACAACCGTACACCATAGGGTGGCTTCACCAAGGACGGGATCTCCACGTTAGCCAATAGTGCCACCTTCTCTACAACATCAAGCCCTTCACGTATGAGGTACTGTGTGATGTTGCTCCACTTGAAGTTTTTGATGTATTATTAGGACAACCATACTTATGGAAGTGACATGTTTTATATGAGTCTAGGCCTCGCTCTGTTATTATTTATTTGGGTACTAAGTTATATAGGATACTGGAGGTAGCCCTACTGACCACCATCTCTTTGATCTCTGCTAAGCAATGCAGTAAGGTCATCTCCCAAACTGAGAAATTTGTTTTCTTTTTTATTTTCTCTCAAAGTAAGGGAAGGTCATAGCCACATCCATGATCCCTAGGAAGGGTTTCCCCAAGCAGCAAAATCAAATGGATGTGGTCGTGGAAGAATACTGGGACATCTTCTCCTCACCCACATTGGTACCCTTGCATTTTCAGGTCAAGCATTCAATTGATCTGACTCCCGAATCACCTCTTCCCAATGGGTCGATATATTCTTCGCTCCATTATGGAAATTGAAGAGATCAAGAGGCAAATCCAGGAGTTTTTGTAAAAAGGGCACATCTGACCAAGTTCCTCACCTCGTGGGAGCCCAATTGTACTGGTATAGAAGAAGGATGGAACCTGGAGGCTCTCCATTGATTATCAGGCATTAAAAAAAATCATTGTCAGGAACGAGTATCCAATCCCACAGATTAATGACATCCTGGACCAACTCAAGGGGGACAAGTATTTCAGCAAGATTAATCTGAAGTCTAGTTATCACTAGGTTCCAATAAAGCCCACAGATGTATGGAAGATTTCATTTAAATCCAAGGAAGGCCTTTTTGAATGGTTGGTTATGCCCTTCGGGTTGACAAATGTCCCTGCTAAATTTATGAGGCTATTGGATGACATCTTGGGGCACTTGAACAACTCATTCATGGTGGTTTATCTGGACGACACTCTCATATTTAGCAAGAGTTGGGAAGAACACTTGCAACACATTTGGTAGGTCCTTCAAACCATTTGGTAGAACAAACTGTGTGCTAACTTAGAGAAATGCACCTTTGGAATGAGTCAGGTCCAATACTTGGGGTACATCATAGATGAGCATGGCATGCATGTGGACCCAACAATAATCCAAGTTATTCGGGATTGGCCAGCCTCGACCACTCTAACGGAGCTTTGCAACTTTTTGGGCCTTGAAAATTTTTATTGTAGGTTTGTGTTGGGATTCTCCCATATCACTTGGCCTTTGAGTCAAATTACTAAGGGTAGGGTGAAAGCAAATTTTTTCTGGTCTGAGTCCCAGCAGAAGGCGTTCTTTGAGTTGAAGTGTTGCCTCTGCTCTACACTAGTACTCACACTGCCAAAATTGCAACAACCATTTGAAATTGAGACAGATGCCTTAGACATGCTTTTGGTGCAGTCCTCACCCAATACGGGCATCTAGTGGCCTATCATAGTGAGACACTTTCCGATACAATTCGGAAGTACCCCACCTATGATAAAGAAATGTATTCCATCATGCATGCTTGATTATAGTGGAAGCACAACATTCTAGAGAAGGAGATGGTCATTTGCACCGATCACTGACCTTTTTAGTTTATACAGACACATGTGAAGTTGCAGAACGATCGTCATTAGAGGTGGTCTACATATATGAAACAATTCCCCTTGAACATTAAATATAAAAAGGGCATCACCAATCATGTTGCAGACTACCTCAGTTGGCCCCTAGTTGCAGAAATGACTAATGTTCTCAACTCTTATGGTCACGACATCGCTGGATGGCCACAACTATACAAAAATGATCCAGAGTTCACCTCCACATACGAGATGATAGTATATGGGAAGCAAGATCATAATTTCCACCTCTAGGATGCATTATTATGCTACGTGGGCCACATTTATGTTCCTTCAAGTGAGCGTATCAAACTGATTTGGGAGGCACACTATAGTCGAATCACATGACACTTTAGGGCAGAGAAAAATGTGCTTGTACTACGAAAGTACTTCCATTGGCCGAAAATCTGACTGGATGTTGGGAAATATATTAGATCCTGCACTGCCTCTGCCATCACTAAGTCATCCATCAAGAAGCAAGGCCTATACACTCCTCTTCCTACTCCCAAATAGTCATGAGAATCCATCTCCATGGACTATATGTCTAGCCTCCCTTCTACTAAACATGGTAATGATGTGTATTTGTGCCTAGCTTGCGTCGTGGAAAAATTTTCTAAGATGGCTATATTGGCGGCCTACCATAAGAGTATCACAATAGAGGACACTACCAAACTCTTCTTTAAATGAGTATGGGTACATTTTGGGATCCCGCAGACCATTATATCATATTGGGATAGCAGGTTCTTGAGCACATTCTAGTCAAGACTCTGGACACTATTGGACACCAAGCTCACCAAGTGGACTGCCTTCCATCCCTAAACTGATGGCTAGAGGGAGGTCGTCAACAGGATGATAGTGCACATACTTTTCATGTACAACTCCAAGCATCCACGAAACTAGGATGAGAGTCTTCCATATGTGTAGCACGATTATAATAGAGCTCTCCATAGCTCGACTGGTCATAGTCCTTTTCAAGTGAGTCTAGGATTTCAACCATTGTGTCTAATTGATGTCGTCATGCCTCAAGTGACTACACAAACATAATCCACTCATGTATCATTCGAGGTGGATAAAGCGACCATATTTATTGAGCACATCCAACACATTCACCAGTAGGTTCATGAAATCCCAGAGAAGTGAAATGCCAAGTACAAGCAATGACATGATCAACATCGAGTGCCACACAAGTTTCAGGTGGGTGACAAAGTTTGGTTGCATTTGGAAAAAAACGCCTTACTGGAGCCCATCAGAAGCTCAGACCACTCCGATATGGTCCTTACACTATTACCAAGGTTGTGGGAGACAATTATTTTGAGCTCATTATTCCCTGATACCTTGGTCTGCACCCAGTGTTTAATGTGGATTGCCTTCGACCATACTTCCCACCATTATTGGACACATTAGACATTGCAGAACAACTCACACCAATAGGGTTAAATCTAGACTACATGGAAAATGCCACAACTAATCAAATTATGGACACACGGGTCAAGAACACTCACCAGTAGAAGATCCAACTATATCAGGTTGTCAAAGTTGGCCAACTCCTGCACCAAGGCAAGTGGCTCACTAGGGACCGGGTTCAATAGAAATTCCCTCACCTGATGGAGGCTCTGCATGCAATTGAGACCATTGCTTCCTAAGGGGGGAGGAATGACCCAGGTGGATATTGGCGGCCACCCACCTATCCCACCTAGACCTCCAGTCTATTTCATTTATTTCCTTATTTATTTCACCATTTACTAATTTTAGCATTTTTTCAGGTCATGAACTTTCGTAACAGTTTTGACCCCCTAAACGATGTTTTTGAGGTTTGCAGCAGGCCCATAGCCATTTGCAAGGGCTTATGGAAAAATCTATAGTACTCGAAGGGACCTTTCCAACAAGGTATCGTACACGCCAAACAGAGATAACATGACCAAGTTATGACCCGAGGAAGTTGGCTGCTGAGCTAACCCCAACGGGGCCCACAAAATCTTGGTGTTACATCTCATGGGGTTAGGGTTTTGGTTGTTTATGGTTTTCTCATGTTTTCCAATAATAAATAGTCCCTTAAGCCTCATTTTAACATAGTTCAAAGGCATGTAGCTGCCATATATCTTCTCAGAGATAAGCTACCATCGCCCAAGATAGTTTTATTTTCAATCTGTTTGTAAGCATATTTCATTATTTTATATTAATGAAATGAAGTGTTATTTCTGATGCATCTTTGTGTTTATGGTTATATTTGTAATTTATTACTTTCCTGTTTAAATTCAGATCAACGTGGGCCCTCGTCATCCCAAAATACCCTTATATCTACTCTTCTCTATTTTGGTGTCTAATCTTAATCACCCAAAGTGGAAATATTAGAGAGTTGTTTTCTTGTCTATAGCTCTAGGATTTTTTAGTAGAGTGATATTTACCCCTACCTTTCCTAAGGGCGTTTTTTTTCATTTTGATTTTATATTTTCAAGGTGGTTGAGAGATAAACTCATAATTAAAGAAGGAATTGTGAAATTTCTTCTAAGAGTGTAGAGACCTCAGCTCAGAGTGTAGATTGGGTGGTATTGATTCACTATAGCTGATTAAACTAGATATTGAAGAAGTGAACCCTCCTTTGGAGGGATCACCTTCAAAGGAGGAACTTGAAGCTCAAGGGTTTTTTCTCATGATATTAGCTTTCATGTCCCTATTGGAACTTTGCTTTAGTTACATTCCAAAGCTAATTGAGATCAGGTTGAGGTTGAAGATATTCCAAATAATTTTAGGTTTAACATTAATCCCCTACTAGGGGATGATTGTTTGGTTGTAAGCTTTGCAGGATTTGTAGTTCAGAGTAATCCTTTTTCTTCTCATTCTTTCATGATATTCAACATAAGTAGCACTCACACTACTACTAGAACTCGGGGTTTGTTGTAGTGAAAACTAAACACCTGCATTTTTGAGTTATTTAGTTCAAATATTGGGGGTCATTTCCATAAAGTTTTGGCTAAATCACCTTTTTCATATTTTCTTTTGGTTAAGTGCCCTACAATTTTGCCAATTTTTCATTTTATTCGGATTTCTATTTTGATTACTTCATTAAGTTCGACTTTTTGCTAGCTTTCTATTGGTACTTTTTTTTTATCTCATTTGGTTACATGGTTTACAAATGGTGCTCATTTGAAGTTCGATAATTTTTACTGCCTCAGTTAAAAAAATTGTACAAAATGTATATTATTTTAATTTTTGTAAATAACTTACTAATTCATTATAAATATTAATTCCTAGCTATTTTTTATTAATTATTTCATTTTTCACTAACAGTCCTACAAAATCGTCACAACCAAATTGTAGAACAATTAAAATTGTGTTTTCGGGATCTTGGTAATTTATTCCAATTTCCAATTTTAAAAGAAATCACAGACTCTGAAATCTCAAAATTGCAAAGTGGTTGTAGTTCATTTTGTCATATTTTTAATTATCAAGTGGGTTGTAATTTATAATGGATGAGTTCCACTCCAAGTGGGCCCCACTTCACCTCACCTCCTCCCTTACTCTTTTATGGAGCGAACAAAATTCCTTCTATAAATTAATTACTCTAGAAGACTTGGAATATAAAATTATCCATTGAAGATATAAATATTATATTAAATATATGAATAATAATAAGAATGATAATGAATTACAAATTAAAACGAGAAGCTTGCTTATATATCAGGCAAGTGTCTCTTCATAAAGAGTCATGTCTCATTTAGACATGTCTCTTCAACCTAATTACTAATTGAATAATAATTATTTATGCTTATTATCATTTACATTATTTATATATATTTTATTCGTTACATTGCCTTCTCCCTCAAAAAGCTTTGTCCTCAAAGCTTGTCAATGAAAAATACTTGATCTATTTTTTGGCTTCAAACGTCTTTCTCTCTTCGAATAGTCATCCTCGTTGATACAAGTTGATATGATCTTCTTAGTGACAAACAAAATTGTCGCACTGAGAAGGGATCAGACTATCCGAGATTAATCTTCTGTATAGTATTATGATCACTGGAATTTTGTAACGACTTGTTATCATAGGACTGGATTGATGTTATGTCATTATTATCTGGAACATCAGTTTGTTCTCTTTGGTTTGAATGGTCCCGATGCATAGATTGGTTGATTTGTCTACTCTCGTGATTCAGATGTCGATATAGAGTTTTTAGATTTTCTTCTAATGAGGATGTTATTGAAATGGTTATGGAACATTCACTTGAGACGTCCATTGTCTGAACTGCAACATCTAAGTGTATTTTTGCTTCAACTCACTTGTCTTCTTGAGTTGTCATATTAACTGGATTGGTATTCGTTCCCTTAGTTTCAACTTGCACTGTTGTGACTAGGGATTTTGGTACTTCTTCTTGAGTGACTTGTTCCAACTTATCTTTTAATGCTTTCTTATCCTCCTTAATTTTCTTAGTTTGCGACAGTGATTTTTCGCTATGGTTTTTAAATCGAGAAACTTTTTCATTTTTGTCAACATTGATTTTGTCAATTTCTTTTTGCATATTTTGTAATACCTTTTTACCTTCTTGAGACATTACTTTTGAAATATCTAAGATATCTTCTGGTGTTATTGAATTTGGTTTTAGTATAAAATCTTGGAGCGTTATTTTCTTCTTCTTGTAAGAAAATGTTAAAAACCTCTTCTTGGTATTTAGAATAAAGGAACCTAGAGTTTCCATACAAGGTAAACCCAAAATAATGTCACTATTGTTAAAACGTAAGGTTTTCATGGTGAATTTTAAAGTAAAAGTGTAATCTCCAATACTTAGGTGTAGATTGCTTATGTCATATTCTTTTTCATAATTGCCAAGAATATTCTTTTCAATTATATTTGATTAAAGAATCACCAATTGGTTAGTACATTTAAGACTAACATAATTACTTTTTTTAGTAGAACTGATAGTGATTATGATATCTCTTCCTGCGAGCGATCCTTTGATTTGAAATAATGTATCAACATATTTACCAAAGATTTCAGGAAACCTTTCATCTCTCATTTTTGGACTACACTCAATTTCTTTATCGTCAATGGTTGACTCCATTTTTACTATGTTAAGATGAACTAATGTCACCCCACTTAATAAATATAAAGGTCATGTCTTTTCATATGACACGATCACAATGTTAAAATACCATGGGCTATTACCATAGGTTGTATTTTTAGAACCTCCGTTAAAATGTTCTCCACGTAAAAATTAAAATGTATTCCTTTTGTTTTTTGTTTTTTTTGTTTTTTTGTTTTTTTTTTTAAACTTTTTAAAATACCATGGGCAATTACTATGGGTTGTTTTTAAAACCATGAGCTTCTCCACGTAAAAAGTTTTAAATATACTTGGTAGATTTTGTGTCTGCTTTGTTTTTTCTTTCACTTTTTTTTATTCTTCTTTATTTTATTTACTTATATTTTTTTTGGTTAATCTTTTTTTCTTTTTTTTCTTTTTTTTTAATGGCCAAAGGCCTAGAAAAACGGAGAAAATCCCAAATATTGAGCAAATTGCTTCAATTATACGACAACAAGGTTGACGAATTTCGATAGCCAAAGACTTGGATAGGAGAACGAGCTTATGCACAGGTCAAACAACCTAGAGGACCAAACTGCTCTGATACCAAATGAAGCGAACAAAGTTCCTTCTATAAATTAATTACTCCAGAAGACTTGGAATATAAAATTATCCATTGAGGATATAAATATTATATTAAATATATGAATAAGAATAAGAATAATAATAAATTACAAATGAGAACGAGAGACTTGCTTATATATCAGGCAAGTTTTGATGAAGAGTCATGTCTCATTTAGACATGCCTTTTCAACCTAATTACTAATTAACTAATAATTATTTATACTTATTATCATTTACATTATCTATAATATTTTATTCATTACATTTTGCAAAACTCCAATAAAAAAAAATCCCACAAAAATATTCCCCATATAAAAAATACCAATATAAAAAGTCTCAATAGAAAACTTCCCATATTTTAAAACCCAATAAAAAACTTTCAATATAAAAATCCCAATATTTTAAAAGTTTCAATATTAAAAAAAAAAGAAATCCCAATATTTTAAAAGTTTCGATATTAAAACAAAAATTCCGATATAAATATCAGACATCAACATTTTTTATGCGGTGTCAAAACAACCATTTTAAAAACTTATGATATCTCTGATATTCGATATCCTCCAGGAATATGGTTTGTCCCACGCCTCTGTCACTCCATTTCTAAATGATTCGTATTATGACATGGAGCTTTAACATATTTGTTTGCAAGTTATTAAAATGAATGGTAAGGTAAGTAGTGTATTATTATTTTAATAACATAATTAAAATATAATATATATTAAATTAATTAAATATTTTTAATAATTAAATTGATTAATTTGTAAATAATTTAATTGATCAATTTGATTAATTGATATTTAATTGGACTACCTATTAAATGGAATTAATGAATTTAATTTAAAATTAGAATTTTTAATTAAAATTTCTTTTTGTTGGCCTAGGCAACAGTTTTTCGTAATTCTGGCAATTTTGACTCTTCAACTTTGGAAGCTCATAAGTTGAGTTTTACTTGGCCAAATAAGGCCCAAGATGTTGGGAAAAACACTGAGGGGGGAGGGCGTGTGAATGAGTATTTAAACTTTCACAATAATAATTTTCTTTTTCAAACTGTATACATGATTTTACAAAAACCAAATAACGTATGTGCGTGACTATAATGAATGAAACGAGCGTATAGATAATAAACTTGTAAAAAAACTAATTCATTATCTGTTGAACTTAAATCAGAGCATGATGCATTTACTAAATAGTAAACAGATGCAATAAGAACAGAATAAATCAACACACATAAGCATCACACATGAACACCAAGATTTTTTAGGTGGAAACCCAATGTGGGAAAAAACCACCGCTAATGTCGTTTTAGTCTTCAATCTTCTTATTATTAAAAGTGTTTAAAAGTTTTGTACTGGTACAGACTCTTTCCACTACGTAGCCACCAGCTGAAGGTTACAACCTTCACTCGTTTCTAGCTTCTACTGGAAGAGAGCTCCAACACCCTAGCTCTTGTACTGGATGATATTATTACCAGTACGTAGGCATTGGCCTACAAAAGGCTACGACCTTCACTCATTTTCAAGGGACCACGTCTTCCTCTCAAGGAATGATGATAGCTCTTTCTCTCATGAGGTTTATCGTAAGAAAACTCATATGGAACAATATTTTCATGCTAATTCTCATCATTTCCCAACTCAAAAGCATTGTGTTCTCAACACCTTAGTGATTAGAGCTTTAAGAGTTTCTAATGAGAACCATCTCAAGGAAGAGAAAGCACATCTCTTAAGTGTTTTCTTTAATAATGGGTATAGTAGACATCAATGTACTAAGGCTTTCCTCAGAGCTGAAAAAGGTCCTAGTGCTAAGAAAGATACCAAGGATAGATTTCCTGGTGTTCATCTTCCTTTTATCCAAGGGACCACTGAAAAGATTGCAAGGGTCCTAAGGAAGCATAAGGTGGCTTCAACCTTTCGGCCTTTAAATACCATCTGGAGCTCCCTTAGATATGTAAAAGACCCAGTGGACCCCAAGAATATGAAGGGTGTTTACATATCCCATGCTCTTGTGGGACTCCCTACATTGGTGAGACTAGTCGCTCGATTAATCAAAGGATTTGTGAGCATGCTGCTGACATCAAGCATGGAAGGACCCACTCTTCTGCTTTGGCGGAGCATACAGATAAATCTAAGCATCACATCTACATTGAGGAGGCCCAAGTCGTTGCTAAGGTTAGTCATTCCATCATCATAAATTGAGGGAGGCCCTAGAAATTGAAAAAAGACCAAATAATTTGAATAGAGATGATGGTTGGAATATAAGTAGAAGTTGGGTCTCTCTCTTGTCCTCCTAGTTTTTTAGGCTTCTTTTTGGAATTTATTTTGTTTGTTTGTTTATCTATGTAGGTATTAGCATCCTACTTATAGTATTTGTTGTTTTATTCTTCATTAGAGTTTATTTTCTTGATCCTTGGTGTTTTTATGTATTTTATTATCCTATTCTTTCTTAACTCCTTTTAGTATTTTTGTTAGTTGTTTAGTGGGCTTCAGCCCCATAGTTTATTGTTGACCCCGTTTTATTTATTGATTATTTTTTCTTGATAACACACACAACACCCACACACAACACACACACATCACACATAGGCACACACTTTTCATTTATTATTTATTTTTTATTTTATTTAATTAATTTAATCTTATAATATATCTAGTTTTGACTTGTTATTTTTGCTTTTATTTTAATTTATTTTTTTCCATATTATGTTTAATTAATTTATTTTATTCCATTAGTTTATTTTGATTTATTAAATGGATCTTGTCGATTAAGGGTTTCCCTCGTTTTTATAATTTTTGACTCCCCTCCTTTAAAGTTTGACTTAATTATTTATTTATTTAATTATTTAAATATTATTCTCAAGAACTAGTTTAATATAGCAGTACTATATGAATATTGTCTTTACAAATAATATAATATTAATTATTTAAAAATTATTTTCAAGAAATAGTAATAGTTTGTTTTAATAAATTAATTTAAATATTATTTTTCAAAAACTATCCCGTTTAATATAGCCGTTACTTAATAATATTTGTTTTCAATATATTAATAAATTAATATTATAATTAAAAATTTATTGTTCAAATATAGTCGTTACTTGAAATTATGTCTCTACATTGTTGTCTATTTAAGCCTTTGCCATGGTTTGCCTCTTCATTTAGTCCTCATGATGAACCACACTTGTTGGTTCGAAACAAGTCGCCAAAAAATTCTCTCATGTGATTTCTACCAAAATACTTTGTATAATTCCTTTTATTTATTTATTGAATTTTGATTAGAGATGTTTTGGTTTCCATATTTGGTAATTTTTTATTTTAATTTGCATTTTAATTCAATGTTGATTGATTTTTGACAGGAGAACAGTTGAGGAGATGAGGAAGAGAGTATTTGAATCAATGAAATTTCTTGAGCAAGAGAAGAAAAAGAATTTTGACTAATGAAAATTGTTGGAGCATATTTGTTCTTCAACAGATCTCCTATTTGGAATTCATTTTTGTGATTATAAATAGTGGTTTGTATAATGAAAGAGGGTCTTCTCTCTTGATCTGTAAATTGCCATGGATATTTCACTCGCAGTTCATCACAACATATATGATAATATTATATTAAAATATGAGATTTTACACTATTGCAGTTTCATTTAATTTCTAGATCTGTAAAATTAAGTGTAATTAGTGCATGCATGTAAAAGTAAATCAAGCAAAAAAGTAGAGAAAGGAAAAATTATTTCAGACACACAGAATACACAAGATATGCTATTTGGGAAACCCTTTTGGGGGAAAACCCAACTAGAAGGTGAGGTCGCTTTGTGCTTTTTCTGTGTCTGGAAATATGGTTACATATACAAGGAAGTAATGTTTGTGGCCCATGGGATGCTATAGTGTACAAATCCTCTCTGTGCACTCTACTTCCTATCTCTCCTCACTATCTTTGCTCAACTATGGAACAAAATTCTTTCGAAAGAGTGGAATGCCTCTTTCCTCTAGTGGCCCGGTTATAACACAACCCGATAGCCTACTAGTGGTTAATTTTGACTACATCAACTCTTAACTAGAGTTACAAAATAGAATCTTCTAGAGTATTTTACATCAAAAACACATGGCTAGTCCCTTTTCCATGAATAATGGGGGCTGACATGGCATCCTCCCGAATTATAGGTGTAAAAAGAGGAAGGTCAATTTTTGAGTGGTATAACTTTTGCGTATAGACTCCGATTGACACGATTCTTGTGTTGTTGGAAAGCTTTATGTGTGTAGAATAGCATGAAAAGGTGAAACCCTTTCAAAGAAAAGTTTTACCACTAGAAAATGTCGTTTGATGCCTCAAAATGATCCCAGAAGGTTTCAGACCTCATTTTGCCAAACTGGGTCCCGCTAGTAAAAATAGTCCCATGAGATGATTCCTCCACTTTTTCAACTCTAAATGCATTGAGATGGATGCCAAAAGATATAATGATCCAATCAGATCACACCTCCCCATTTTGGGAGGCTTTATGTCCCCAAAAGCTTTTACTGAATGAGGTGAGGAAATTTTTCCTCCATCTTCTCTCTAGTGTACCATTAACTTTTCCTAAATGTTGTCCCTTCAACCCAATCTACGAAAGGTCTTGTTGCCCTTGTTTTGTAGTTCTAGGCCTCTTCTGCAAAATTGTATCTTCTGTCAACTTTGGTTGAGTGTCTGGTGCCAAATCCTCCAGAGAAGGTAGGACATGTTCCTCTTCCTGATCTAGCATGGAAGGCTCATACAATTTCAAATTCTCCACATTTACAACTGAGTAAATGCGCATATATGGTGGTAAACTGAGTCGATAGGAATCATCACCCACCTTTTCCAGTATCGCAAAGGGACCATTCCTTACAGCCTTGATTTTATTACCAGGCCCCTACAACCTCTCCTTGTTCAACTATAGCCATACTTTGTCTCCCACCTTGAATTATTTCTCCATTCTATGCTTATCATGTCTGGCCTTATACTTCACCTGCAACTTCTGTAGCGTTTCCTGTACCTATAAGTGGATCTGCCTGATCTTCTCTATAAATTTTTCAGCCCTCAAAGAATCTCCTCTAATGCCTTCCTTCACTCCTCCTTGCTACCCATATGCAATATCCAAATGTGAAGGTGGAAAATAACCAAAACAAGTTTCAAATGGGGACTTTCCTGTAGAAGTTTGGACCACTGTGTTATAATAATGTTGTATATATACCCTATTTTCATTCCAGGTTTACGAATACTTTTGGTTGTAACCCCTTAGAAGCTGCACCAAAATCTTTTTGACTACTTCTATCTGCCCATTTGTCCGTGGATGGAATGTTGTAGATCTCTTCAACTTCCTATCCATCTTCTCCCACAATGTAGTCCTAAATGCAGTGAGAAATCTTGTATCACTATTTGAAATGATGCTCTTATCCTGAAGTGTACCCAGACCTGTCTAAAGAACAACTTTGTTGCGTTTTGTCCACTAATGGTCTTTTTACAAGGCATTAGAACACACATGTTGCTGAACATGTCAACTACCAAGAACAGGTAGTCATGTCCCTTCCTGGTTGTCGGTAAACCTCCCAAAAAGTCCATGGAAATACTTTCCCAAGGATGAGTAGGTATAGGTAAGGGATGATACAGACCCTGTTTCTTGTTGTTAGGCTTGCTGGTACAACAAACATGCATCCTCTTATGAACCTAACTACTTGTTCTTGCATCTTGGGCAAATACACATACCTATGCAAGTTAGCCACAGTATTCCCTACACCAAAGTGCCCTGCAACCTTGGAACACATAGCTTATTCAACTTGTAGAGTAACCCTTCCTAGAGATGGTAGTCAATGGTGTTGTTGCCAACATGCACATGAATCTGACTCTGAAACTACTGATAAACCTCCTTGAAGTCATCATCTTCTGAATATGCCTCTTTGTATGCATCATGGGTGAATGGCTCCATGTGCAAACGAGTCCCCAAAGCTATAATCTCTGATGTGGGTGGCCTTGAAAGCATGTCAACCAACTTGTTTGTGTTGGCCTTGAAAGCATGTCAACCAACTTGTTTGTGTTGGCCTTCTTATACTTGATCACCAAATGAAATTGTTGTAAAAACCCCATCCACTTGTAATTCCTGGTTTTTTGTAGCTTATTCTGGGCCTGCAGATACTTTAACGATCGGTGATCCATGAGGATTATTGTCTCCATTCCCATTAGATAGTTCTTCGACTTATTCACATCTTGCACCATGCAATAGAGCTCCTTAGCGTAGGTAGGGTTGTTAATAACTGCCCCATGAAATACTTCAGAATGGTAGCAAATGGGCCTTCCTCCTTGTATCAAGACAACTACCATAGCATACCCACTCACATATGTCTCCACTTCAAATGGTCGTTGCAAGTTTTGTAACGCTAGAATTAGTTCTTCACTGATATTCTTCGTTAACTCATCGAAAGCCTTCTATTGCCCTTTTCCCCACTGGAAACTCTTGCACTTGCTGTTATGGCGTGGAGTGGTGCTACTACCACTGAAAACAAGGCTATGAATTTCCTCAGGTATTGTGTTACCCCAATGAAACTCCTAACCTCAATAACATTAGTAGGAATCGACCATTTCATGATGGCCTCCATCTTGGAAGGATCTATCTTCAATTCTCCTCCACCAATCACATATCCCAAATACACAAAGGATTGGTGCGTAAACTCACACTTCTTGAGATTTGCTAGCAGCTAGTGCTTCTTCAATGTTTCTGGCACCTGTGTCAAATTTGAAGTATGCCCCTCCTAGGTAGCACTATATACTAGTATATCATCAAAATAGACCATAACAAATGAATCTATAAAAGGGCACAATACATGATTCATTAATCTCGTAAATGTATCTGGTGCATTACATAGGCCAAAAGGAATAACTAACCACTCATACAAACCTTTCATGGTTTTGAAAGCGGCCTTTCATGTATCATCTTCTTTTACTCGAACTTGCTGATATCCAGACATCGAGTCCATCTTGGTGAAATAATTTTCTTGCTACAACTGATCTTGTAGATCGTCTATCCTGGGTAGGGGGGTATCCGTTCTTGAGCGTGATTTTATTCAATGCCCTATAATCTATACACATCCTCCAAGTCCCATCCTTCTTTGGCACAATGGTGATGGGTGAGCCACATTGTGATGTAATCAGTCAAATTACATGTTGTTTTAGAAACTGATGCAACTGTTTCATCACCTCATTTTCTTCTATAACAAACTTTTTGTACAACCCAATATTTGGCAACGGGGAGTCTAGCAATAGCTGGATCTTGTGCTCCACTTCTCTATTAAGGGGTAGCCCTTTAGGCTCTTGAAAAATGGCTTTGTATGCCTATAACAACTCCTCCAATTGTTTTTTTTTGTTTCTTAGTACACCTCTCTAGGATGCCTTGCATCTTAATGACTCCTCTACAAACTAATTTTCTCTTATAAACAATAAAACATACTTCTTGCTATAACTTATCAATTTCTTGGCTTGGTTGAAACTTACCAGTGAAATTTTCAACTTTCCTTTGTGCATGTTGTTGATGAATGATTTTCCATTCTTGATGAGCCGATACTGGTTAGCTATCCTCATGAATATTGCATCACGCATGTACATGTATGGACTCCCAAACACAACTCCACATACATCAAGGGGAACCACATCCATATCTACTTCATTAATAAAATCAACACTGATAACAAATCTAATTTTACATTGTTTTGTTACCTTCAAATCTGCATCCTTATGTAGCCATCCCAGTGTATATGGGTTTGGATGATCATGAACTTCTAGCCCCAACTGCTTGACCATATGTGCTGCAATGAGATTTTCCTACGATCTTGAGTCAAATAGAACATCAATCTTCATCTTCTTGACCGATATCTTTACATGGAAGATTTTGGTCATTTCTTTCTCTTCTTGTTGCTCAAGGCTACTTAGATTCACCTCCTTCTGCACTGATTTATAGATGATCTTCTCATCCATGTCAGAGTTGCTTTCAACTTGGTTACTCAAATCAGTGGCCATGAGATTCTTCTTCTTATTATCTTTCTTCTTGTTCTTCGAGTTTAGCTCTTGATGCAACTTCCAATACTTCCCCTCTGTATGGCCATCGATGTTGTAGTGGTTGTCAGGATCTTTGCACTAGTGTGCTGTGGCTGCCATATTTTTATATTTTCCCCCTTTTTTCTTCTTATTCTCATCCTTAGAAGCATCTTGTTTCTCCTTTTTCTTTGATCCACTTGATTGCGTTCTTTTTAGGCCTATGTTCTCCAGGCACTGTGTCTTTACACAAGCCTCTCCCACTATTTTGGGCTTTAACAACATCACTTTCTCATGTATATAGTGGTGCAGACCCCCCAAATAATTGAGGAGTACATATGGATTCTTTAGAGAGATACTCAACAATATAGTCATCTTTCTAGATTATGTGGCGTACTCTTGCATGCTTTGGCTCGACTTTTGCTCGAAGTAATGCCATCGGATCCACTGGTCTTCCACGTACCCAATAGGATAAAAATATGACTTAATTAGGGTTTTTAAATCTTCCCACTTAGTCACTGTAGGTTCTCCCCCCAACCTTAGGGTTTCTGTGTGGCTCTCCCACCAAGTTAGTGCATGAACCTCCAATTTCATCTGTGAGAATGACATATTATGCCCTTCCTTGATCTAATGGACACTGAAATAAACTTCTAGTTGTTGTCACCAGTGGTTCAACTTCAGAGCATCGATCTCACAGTGGTATGGCTCGATATCAACTTTTTCTTCCACTTTAAACAAGGATTGGTTAATGACACTCGAACTAGGTTTATCTTTTCCAGGTTCTTTCTTTAGCTGGTCATTTGAACCCCCTTCTTCTCCAAATATCCCCATCTTATTGCTTGGGGCCACCATGAGGAGGTTTACATTTAAGTTTATATCTATGACTTGTTCTCCAAGCCATGAAAACCTCACCTCTGCAGGATCACGAGGTTCGTTTACAGATTCATCGCCCACGATTAGGATTTTACAAATTTTGGCCTCATTGATATAGATCTCTAAAATCTCCACAAAATACCCAAAGAAACCTGCTCTGATACCAAATGATCCGTAAAATTCCGTGGATATTCCACTGGACAGTTCGCCACAACAAATCTAATAATATTATATTAAAAATCTGAGATTCTACACTATACAATTTCATTTAATTTCTAGATTTGTAAAATTAACTGTAATTAGTGCATGCATGTAAAAATAAATCAAGAATAAAAGTAGAGAACAAAAATATAAGATCACACACACATAATACAAAAGATATTCTCTTTGGGAAACCCTTTCGGTGTAGAAATTTTGAATAATTTAACACATATTAAACAGAGATTATCCTGATCATGTACTATTGCGGAAAACATACACAATACATAAGCTCCTCCACGTTGATCATCAATATAGCAGCATCAATAACAATAAAACATCAAGAGCATTCACACATTAACACAGTATGTATCCCGGGGAAAGCATCTCGCTAAAAACCCCAACTATCTGTATATTAATGATCGAATCATGTAACATTACAAAGTACAATGCTTATCACAAGCAATCCAGTACCAGCTCCACCTGTTACACACAATACAGCTCAGATCTGAATCAATCACTGGCTCAAATCTCTTCCGCTGCTTCCCTGCCTCCGCTGCTCAATACCTGCACAAGAACCGGTGATAATTCCAAGGCAGCCACGTCTTTCCTTGGCTAAATCACGTGAGAACAAGCTACAATGTGGGCAAACTCATTGGCATACTCAATCCCTGATTTGTGCAAGATCTGGTGCACAACTATAGTCACAACTGATAGCAATCTGATTCTCTAACACCTGTCCCTGCTGAACTGAACATGCACTGACATGCAACTGAGTTAACTGATGTATTCAATAGTTGTATTATGAGTTAATAACTTGTGAATTAATTAATAACTAATTCACCCAACTCATCTCTAGTCTATTCGCCAGTTAGACTAAATACAACTAGTTTAACAAAGCTAAACTTAACACAACTCCATCAACTGCACCTCTAGTCCACTAAACTCAACTCACTTGAGTTCTAACTGAAGTCATGCATGCAAATATTCAACTAACCCATAAGAACCACGTATTTCCTTCATGCAATTGCATGGGCCACATTCGTAGCTCGAACTGAAGTGCTCCAAGAGAATAAGAATAAGTTTATAGTCCAAATATTATTGTGAGATAATAATATTTGACTTTTCTATTTTTGACAGCCAGTGTAAAAATAGACTTGATCACTCACACTTTCATCAAAAATAGAAGTCCATCTATTT
>APFE030689782.1:59793-142843 GCA_000404065.3 Pinus taeda | reverse complement strand
AGAGCATGAGATAGGTGGTCCTTCTCATCAGTATGAGTGCCATGAGACCACTACTATGCCAGTATTTGTTACATATCAAAGAGGCAGTAGGCACTTGTTTGCAGCAGCAAAGCGAGTGTTATCTCCACCCGGGGTGGAAGGGGGCTTGCTTCCGGCATCGACAACATAGGTACAGGACAAGGGAAAGAGGCCCATGCAAGATGAGGGGCCATCAGGTGAACAGGAGGCCAAATTCATCCTCATTCAAGATGATGATGCAGATGTGGAGAGTCCCAAACTTAGGATGACCATCCAGGAGCAGAACACGGAGATCCAAGACTTGTCACTCAATTTGGAAAGGGCCAAATGGATCATCAGGTATTTGGAGCAGAGGAACAAACAACTTGAGGACCAGCATGAGATCATGGAGCTGCAAAGTATCCGTGAGAATCGACAAGCTGCCCAACAAAGGAGGATCGAGCTCACTACCTTGGAGCAAGAGATTAACAATGACCGTGAGTCTTGGCTTGAGCGCATCAACATCCACCTTGAGAGACTGCTGGAGAAGGCCAACAGAGACAAAACCATACTGAGGAGGATGGTTTATCATTATAGGGCACGGAACATGAGTTCAAAGGCTCGGATAAGGAGGTTGAAGGCAAAATTGAGCAAAGCAACAAAGTGGCAAAAGAGGAAAAAAGAGCAAGATCGGCTTTGAATCTTGGTTGAAGCCTCTGTGGCCTAGAATAGTGCCTCTTAGAGAACCTCCAACCCAAATTTCAAGAAATTTGGGGCAATTTTGGTCACATGGCAAAATTTTGGTCACAACACAGGTTTTTTCTCCCTGTGTGTTGTGCCACTGGCGTGGCGCTTAGGATTGGGAGATCCAAATTGGAAATGGCTTGCATTTTTGGATTCAACATGCAAAATCACGACTACTGGTGCTTGGACAAGAAATTTGGGCATGATTTGAGTCTCCAGGAGGTCAAAAACACCCAAAAAATGGCCTCTCTGCCCCTATTTTGACAAACAGGAAGCAGTCTTGGGAGAATGAAGATTTGGAGGGGAAAATGAGCACCAAATTCAGAAATTCCACTTAGGTTGGAAATTATACAGGCCACGATTTCCAACAAGCACACTTGGGCACATTTTTTACTCCTACAAGTACCTCAAAACATCCTCCAAAGTGGTGCATCGCATATAGAATTGGGTGCGGCACGTATAGAGAAAAGGGCCAAATTCACCTCCGTTTCGCGAAATTTCGATTCACGACTTTCTCCAAGTGGGCCCACTCATCTACACTTTGCTTTTTTCGGCAACCAAAGCAAAGTTTAAAGAGTTTGGCTTCTATCCAAGTGGCAAAGGAAGGCAAACGATCATCCAAGCCATTTGTCATTTTTGTAACGCTACACCTGTAGCTAATGGTTGGCTTTCCATCTCCATTTTGTAATGATTTGAGAAACTACCCAACTCTTGGTCATTCTATCTCCTCATGGCATGTTCTATTTATTGTATGCAAACCCAGTGCAAAGGGTTGGTTGGCTTGTAATTTCTGGGAGACTGTGGGAAAGAAACTTTGTTTCTTCATTGTATATTTTGATAGAGGATTAATGAAAGGTAGCGGCTCTGTTTCATGAGATTCATGTGGTTGTGAGTGTAGTAAATGTGTCTCTTATGTTTCATATGTATTTCGTTATGTTTCACAGTTCATTTCATATTCATTTCCAGTGAAATTTTCTAAGTTAGATAAGGTAGAATTCATTTTTATTACTCTGCCTGTGGGAAAATTTCATGTTCAGTGTTCTTCTTCTGTTGAAAAGGATTCATGTACTTATTCCCTTTTCACCCTCATAAGCAATCTCTCCATTCTGCGTTATTTCAAACTAAATTGTTAGACTTTCCGCCTATCTTGCCTCACGAAGTAATCTATGCCTTTGTAATAAATTCTCTGCTCATTGCTGTCTGTTGGTCCCATACCATCCCAGAAACTCAGTCATTCATAAAAAATTGCTTCTTGTATCCATAATTGCTTACTAGCCTAAGATCAATATTTCACTGTAAGTCATCTCAGGTCATTTTGTTTACTTATTCACTGAGCGTGACATGGAGAGATCCCTCTTCTGTTCTGGTAGGGCTAGCTACCAGACTGAGCGTGGTTTGTGGTTACCCTGAATTTTTCCTTCCTTCAGCCTAAGGCGGATTTAGGTGCTAACAAATCCATAATTTTCCCTTTTATACCACTTGTATATCACAGCCTTCTTTATCATCACTTGCAGTGATTTCGCTATCTATGCATAGTTAGAGAAGAATTTGCGAAGGAAATTGATCTTCCCCAAGAAGGACAACATGGATTTCTTGTTTATTGAGAAGGGAATCTGAGTAATAGTTCTGACCCTTTCAGGGTCCACCTTAATCCCACTCTTTGCAATAATATGGCCCAAGATATTCCCCTTAGACACTGCAAAAATTCTCTTATTGGGATTAAGAGATATCTTGTATTTGTGACATTTCTCGAAAATTTGCTTTAGGTGGCATAACTGATCAGATATTCTTTTCAAAAACACCATTACATCATCAAGATAGACCAGTATGCTTTGTCCAATCAAACTATGAAATGCAACGTCCAACGCATGTTAAAAAGTTTCACCTAGTTTAATAAGTCCAAACGACATTCTCTTAGAAAATAATACCCCACTTGGTTTGAAATTTTGTTTTATTTTTGTCGGGTTCTGATACCAAAACTTTATTATAGTCCAAAAATTCATCCAACAAGGAAAACATTTCAAACCCCGATGCTATATATATAATTTGTTCCATCTACAACATTGGATAAATATCTTTGTCTGAGGCATAATTTAGATTGAAAAAATCCATGCACAAGCGTATTTCCCTGGACTTCTACCTTAACAAAACAAAATTTTAGACCCACGTCAAATGTCACACTTTGAAAATGATCTGGGCATCCAACAACTTCCTAAACTCTTTTTGAATCATGGGCTCAAAGTTTTGGATGAAATTTACCATATTTTTTTTGAAAAGTCTTGGCCCCTTCCTTGATTGGAATTACATGCTGGATTATTTGTGTGTCGTAACTTTTGAGATCATCATATTTCCATGCAAAAATATCTCAATATTTCTTGAAAAGGTGTGTCAAAGCTTTCCTCTCTTAAGATGTGTAGAAAGTACCGACATTGACAAACTTCAGATCTTCCTCTATACCAAGATTTATTAGTTCATGTGACAAAGTTGAGCTATGAGTCTTCATGTTTAGCAGCCCCTTAAAGTGATTTTGAAAGTCATATAGCTTTTCTAGTGACACCATGCCCTTAGGCATTTGGTTTCCTTTGCTTTCTTGAGCAGGATCCTGCAACGCTTTATTGTGCTCATCTTCATTGATGGTTTCGTCTTTGAACACATCAACGTTCACCATAAAATCCAGTATCTTCTAGTCATCATTGAAAATGCAAAAAATAGTGATATTATTAGGAATGGGTATCCTATAAATAATTTCAATAGAAAAATCATCCTTTAGCTATGACAATCTAGCAGTGTAATTTGCTAATGTATCGACATAAACATTACAAATTCCAGGAACATAAACAATTTTGAGAGCCTCTTATTATGAAATCAAATGCCATACCTCTTATTTATAAATTTTGAGATTAGGTGGGGCATAGTGTATAATATTCTATACATGTCGTATGGTGATTTAAAAATTACCTATTGCTTTGAGTAACTCAACTTTGAAGTCAATGGCTTTCTTCAAACCCAAGATAAGTGCTTTGTATTCTATGTTGTTATAGGTGCACTCAAATTCCAAGTGACAAAAGATCAAATGTTTTCTTTGTTACGAGTCTAATAAAATGCAACCAACTCCAGGTCCCTCCTGCATTTTTGAACCGTCAAAATATGAAATCTAAGTATTACAAAAGCTAGATATATGTCCTACACTAGTGCTATCTACTTTGATTATGCAAAATTCATTATCACCAGTTGGATTTCTAGGAAGGAGTTCCAACTGTGTATTTGATGGGACTAGTGAAGGTTGAGCTAGATAACATATTTGATATACTTCAAGAAAAAAAATATTCAAAGATCACTTCTGTAAATCCCATCGGTTCATTCTTTTCCTCAAGTGTTGTAACGGTATGCTTCATGTAGGGCTCACTTTCAACTTGAGTATGGTTATTTATGCCTTTTTATGGAAACCATAAATGAGACTAGTCCATCGCAAAGTATCTTTAGAGTTTTCTTTATAAGGAAACCATAATCTTTTGGAATGTCCATAATTATGATATTTATACATTGGTGAACTCTATGATCAGATGAAAAGCAGATAAGAACATTTCCGAGTTCACCAATGGCTTGGACAATTGATTTGTCCATTTGTATGATCCATGCATCATTTTTATCCCTTTTGCATTGACTTTCTTAGAAATCAACAATGGCATAATATTTTTGGATGCACTAGAATCAACCAAATAGTTGTGAACATTATATTAAAAATTTCAAAAGTTAATACAAATGGAGGGTAGTGTGTATTAGAACTTAAATTTACAACATTTACAATAGATTTGATGATATCATGAGAGTTACCGAACATTACCTAAGAAAAAACTTATATACATGTCGAAGTGTGTGATGAGAATGACTAGAGAGTCATTTCCTACTGGACCGTTATCTTTGTGAGCTAAAAAGTGAAATGTTAACACAATCTCTATTCATATCTTCCACAATGTTGTAATCAATGTTTTATGTCATAATGGGTTAGGTGGTGTAACTTTATACATTGTAGTAGGAGTGATGGACTTATTCTTGTTGTTGTTGGAAGTGTTCTTGGAAGAAGGAGCACCTCCAAACTTGTTTTGTGAATTCTGAGCTGGGTTAGAAGGTGTCAGAATTTTTCGCAACAATTGATTCTTAATTTCCTTCTCAGAAACAAGTATCTTGCTCCTTGGATTATAACAATTAATTGTATTCTTGGCAAGAGCTTCACTCGTCAACGGTTAATCAACACTCTATTTATTAGCATTGTATATAATGTTGAACATATTCACTGAATGTCCAACACCTGAACTCTCTTCGGTGGTGGAAGTTTTGTTTTTTTCTTCATTATGCTTAGGATATTCTTTTGTTAATATAGTATCAACAAGATTATCCATCATAGTGTTCATATTGTGGTTCCACTGTGGGCATGTCTTTTCTGAATGTTTTTCTTGATGAAATGTATAGAAATTATCCATGCCAAAGCTTTCAATATTGAACACTATGTTAGAACTCTAAGCGGTCGGTTGTGAATTTTTGTTCCTTTTAAAGAGTGGTGGCATGGAAGACTTACTATTGGTAGTGGATTCCTCACTTGACCATCTTTTCAATTATGACACTTCATTTATGAGAAGCTTCAAATACTTGGTCAAGCCTTCTATTAGGGTCCTATATTATAGGAATCTTTATCATTTCAGTCTTTCTATTCATTTGAGGTAAATTTGTAAATTTCAGTTTTGATTTCATGAGTGTTAGGGTCTAAAGGGGTCTATTGTGAATAAGAGGTCTATATTTGATTGAGTGTCATGTAATTTATTTGAGTCAAAAAATATCTATTTGCTAAAAATCCAAAGTGTAATGTCATGAAGGATCATCATTAAAAGGGTGATCATAAGGGGTGATTGGTCACCATGAAAGAGTATTAAAAGGTCATGTCATGAAAGGTTTTGGTCATAATGAGTTAGTTAGCTTAGTCATGTCATTTATGGGAATATATGGTTAGTCATGTCATGTTTCCATCATTAGAAAAATATCACTTATCTATTTTTCATATCAAGAAGTTATTAATCATTGTCCTAAAGAAAATATTAGAAAAATATGAAAGTCCTAAATGTGCTTCCTCGCCCTCATCTATCTCATTCAAAAAACATGATTTGAAACACTTCGAAGTTCGAAAGGAAAATCATTGCATGTCTGTGAAAGTTCAAACTATTGTGAACTTTGGAAGCTGCCACGAAAGTTGGAAATTGTTGCAAAAGTTGGAATTTGTTGTGCAACTGAGGAACCCACTGTGTATCTCAAGGAATCATCAAGTTAGTGAAAATGTGTGCCTTGAAACCCACAAATATCTCTTTTTCACTTCAATTGAGTATCATTGATCAACCCCTTGTTTGGTTGTCTCTCTCAAAGAACCCTAATCATAGGTGTTGCGAACATTGCTGTGAATATGATAACAAAGGGAGATAGCATTTTGGAGGCTTAATTTCAGCTTTGGCGTTTCTTCATAGGTTCATAAGATTCACAAGGAAATTCCAAGACAACCCATCAGTTTCATTTTGTCAGAGATAGGCTGCAAGTATATAGAACTTGGAATGCTACATAAGTTGTTACGAAATTGTCAAAAGCATTAGGGTTTAATTAAAAATCAAACTTTTGGAATTATTTTTGTGTGTGGGAACTTGAAAAAGGTTTACAAGGGTGGCAACATCATCAATCATCCATTTTTTCTTAGTCAAAGTTCAATCCTATGATTAAAGCCATGCAAAGACAGATTGCTGCAAAAGTGTGTTCCGCAAACGTATTCTCACCATGTCTCTTCAACACTCTACCCACTTTCCCTGAAATTTTTACAGTAGATGCATGGGGGAGAGGAGAATAAACTTAGTTAATTTCAATCCAAAATGCTTCATGGTTTTCAAGAAATAATCTATTGTTACCTACATCCATTTTTGGATTTGCTCGAGTTCCATGAGTCGGATTTGGCTCAAATTTTTTGTGGAGAAGGTTTATGATGATATTAACTTTATGTCAACAAATTAGCTCAATCCAACTTACATTTTAGGAGATATGAAAAAACCACAGTTGCTATGCTTTGGCATTGTGTTTTTGCTGCAAGGGAGGTGTTGTGTTTTCGAACAGTCGTCGTTTTGACCAAGTTACCCAAGTAAACATCTAATGTAACTTTTTTTATGGTCTTAGTGATTGTAATAAAGCATCTAATAACTCATAATCTTGATTTGGGGTTGAGGAATTAATGAAAAATTCTTAGAAAATATGTGATTAAGTAGTTCATAGACTTTAGCAATTAGTTCTATTATCATTACAAAAGTTAGAAACAACATTCCTAATTAATAATTCTACCCCTATAGGTGGGAACTGAATCATTGAATATATTTTATGATGTGCATGTAATGAAAAAAGAGTTTTCCAGATTGGAGAGAAAGAGACTTTGTGTGCATTGTATTTTATGAATATTTTTGTCAATTAATGAAAGATAGAAGGTGATTTGAAGGGATTCCTGTGTCATATCTTGAGGTTGTTGTGCTTATTTCATGTTGTAAGTTTGTCTTATGTTTTTAAATATCTTGAATGTATGTCTTCTTTCTTGGAAGAACCAGATGTTTAGCTTAGAATTCATCTAAAAGGTGCTCTGATTTAGTTTTACCAAGTGATCTATATTTTCCTCTTAAAGAAACATTCAAATTTTATCTGCAATTTGATACTCTTTGTGTTGTTTCCATATTTTATCACATTACCCTCCTACAAAAAAATAATTCCATCATCAATAGTTCCAACCTTGCCCTTATGGGAAAAAAATTTCTCTCTTCATCTTATCACTAGACAAATAATAAAATTTGACATGACTCCACGCCCAATGGATCTGTCTCCTTTCTCCCTAGCAAACCTTTGAAAATCGGACCTTATTAAGCATTATACCTAGCCTAATATCAAATCATTTGAACAACCCAAGTGAGAGAGCCCTCTCCAAGGCTAGAAGGGCTAAATTCTAGCCTAAAAGTGGATTTGTGGTTACTTATGAAGTTTCTTTCCTTAGCCTAGGGAAATTTATGGAGTGCTAACATTTTGGCATCGTTACCAAGGAATGAAAGGTTTCATTTTCTCCAAGAAAAATCATCAAAGTTTCAGATCGGATTTCTGATGGTGGACAACAATCAAGCACATGAAGTTTTTACCATTCACCTGGCGACTCCAATCAAGTTTGAACCTAATCCAAAGACTCCACCGGCAACAGGATCCATAAATAAAGGTTTTATTGGAAACTCTACTAGTTCAAGATGAGTTATAAATATATGTAATTTATGCTCCTTTAAAACAAGATCGTATTCCAGGTTTTCCAAATCGAATGCCTGATGTATATTGACAAGCTTATTTGCCAAAATTCATATATCAGAAAGGAGATGATGTTGCTCTTCATTTGGTCAGATTTCACATGCATGCATGTATACTTAAGGTTGATTTTCAATAAGATTGACTCATGAAGATGTTCATGGTATCCTTCGAGGGAAATGCACAATCATGGTATGTAAGGTTGCCAAATTCTTGTTTATATTCTCTCAGAGATTTTCATACATCGGTTTATGAGAGATATAAAGGTTGGCATCCTTCCTTGTTTTTGGTCAAAGATGATTGCACTCATTTTAAAAATTTATTGAGAATTTGGAGAGTTTTATGAAGATTATTAGTTCATGGATGAAGATATACTAGAGGCCTTGCATGAGAAACATTTCCATCATCAGGGTCAAAATGTAGAAGCTAGCTTCCATGACACTTTGGAAAATTCTCAACATGTAGTAGTATCTTCCTTAACTGTCAATGATGTTAATCAGGATCTTGATGTAGATGCTCATGTTTGTTCTAGTGTCTTGAATGTACATGTTCAAAAGTATTTTCAGTTTTTAAGTGATCAAGAGGAAGAATTAGTAGTGTTTAACAACCTTTATACAAAAGAAAATTTCCAGCAAACAATGTTTTCTTCCTTGAATGAAGACCACCTCAAATTTGCATAATGAAATCCATGTTACATTCCATGATTTTAATGATGATTTGCAGAAATATTGTCATTTTTCATGTGGCCAAAACATGGATGAAGAATTTTTTTCAAATTTTCCTTCATGTAATTCCTCTGCTGAATTTTTGTCTCATGAAAAAGCCTACAAAAATCAGATCTATGAAGTTTTTTGAATGGAAAATTTAAGCAGTGAATTAATCCTTGTTGGTAGCTTATTTCATATGCAGGAGGATCTTGTGCACGAAATTGTTTCTATTCACTCTTTTTAAAGTCAAAATGAACCATCTTCCGATATATTTGAGAATGATTTTGAAACTAAAAACATAGAATAACCAACAATGATGTATGAATATTCTCTTACTGTTTTTGTTCACAATGAAGATATTACTTTACATATTATTCAAGATTATTTTGCTAGCCTATTTGAATTCTCAATGAATTTATATATTTTTTTGTTTATAGAGCATGGGTTTTGTTTCCATCGAGAACTTAAGTTACCATTATGTGTCATTTTTTGTCTGCTTACGGAGAGTGTGCAAAGAATCCTAGTGAGTGGAAATATCCTTGCTTGGCTTCACTGGAAATTTCGTATCTTTTGAGTGAGCAAGTTATTTAGTAGTTTAGTGTAGATAGCAGCATGAATAATTTCAATGGTTTGAGCATCTTCTTCAGTACTTTTCAAATTTCCATTTCAGTAGTGTGCCAGTTTCCAGCAATTTGTTTTGGAAGATTGGTATTTCTTTTTAGAATTCATTTTCAGTTTTTAGTTGTGTGTTGAATATTTGGAAGAGAGAAGGTTATAGGCTACAATTAGAAAATTGAGTTTGGGATCAACCTAATGGATAAGGCTCATGGTCTATGATTTTCTTGGTGCCTCACAGGGAGGATTCCATCCCCATTGGAGCCAATGTTAGGGTCCTATATTATAGGAATATTTTTCATATCAGTATTTCTATTCATTTGAGGTAAATTTGTAAATGTCAGTTTTGATTTCATGAGTGTTAGGGTCTAAAGGGGTCTGTTGTGAATAAGAGGTCTAGATTTGAATTGAGTGTTATGTAAGTTTTTTGAGTTAAAAAGGTCTATTTGCTAAAAATCCAAACCATAATGTCATGAAGGACCATCATTAAAAGGGTAATCATAAGGGGTCATTGGTCACCGTGAAAGAGTATTAAAAGGTCATGTCATGGAAGCTTTTGTTCATCATGAGTTAGTTAGTGGAGTCATGTCAATTATGGGAATATATGGTCATTCATGTCATATTGTCACCATTACAAAAACATCACTTATCTATTTTTCATATCAAGAAGTGAGTAATCATTGTCCTAAAGAAAATATTAGAAAAATATGAAATTCCTAAATGTTCTTCCTCACCCTCATTTCTCTCATTCGAAACACATGCTTTGAAACACTTGGAAGGTCCGAAGGAAGAGCGTTGCATATATGTGAAAGTTCAAACTACTACGAAACTTGAAAACTACTGCGAAAGTTGGAATCTGTTACATAAATAATGAACATATTGCACATCTCAATAAATCATCAATTCGGTGGCAATGTGTGACTTGAACCCTACATATATCTAATTGGAACTTCAGTTGAGTATCATTGATCAACCCCTTGTTTCGTTGTCTCTCTCAAAGAACCCTAGTCACAAGTGCTGCGAAAGTTGTTGTGAATCTGATAAAAAAGGGAGATATTGTTTTGGAGGCTTTCTTTCAGTTTTGGGGTTGCTTCATAGGTTCATAATATTCACAAGGAAATTCCAAGATGACCCATCAATTTCATTTTATGAGAGATAGGCTGAAAGTATACAAACTTTGAATGTTTCACAAGTTGCTGCAAAACTATCAAAAACATTAGGGTTCGATTAAAAATCTAATTTTTGGCATTAATTTTGTGTGTGGGCACTTAAAAAGGGTTTACAAGGGTTTAAAAATCATCAATCATCCATTTTTCTCAGCCAAAGTTCAAGCATGTGATTAAAGCCATGCAAAGACAAATTGGTGCGAAAGTGTGTTGCACAAACATATTTTCCCCATAACTCTTAAAAATCGTACCCATTTTCCCTAAAATTTTTACATTAGATGCATGGGGGAGAGATGAATAAACTCAGTTAATTTCAACCCAAAATGTATCATGGTTTTTGACAAATAAGCTATTGTCCCCTAGAGCAATTTTTGGATTTTCTCGAGATATGTGAGTCAAATTTGGCTCAAATTGTTTGTGGATAATTTTTATGATTATATTAACTTTCTGTCAAAAAACAATCTCAATCCATCTTATCATTTAGGAGATATGAAAAAACTACAATCGTTGTGCTTTGGTGCTGCATTTTTGTTGCAAGGGAGGCGCAACGTTTCCCTACATTCATCCTTTTGACCAAGTTACCCAAGTCAAAATATTATGTACCTTATTTTTATCATATTATTAATTATAATAAATAATATAATAACTTATAGGCTTGGTTTGGGGTTGAGGAATTATGAAAAATTCTTAGAAAAGATTTGGTTAACCAGCCATTAGTCTTTAGCAAATAGTTATACTTTCATTGCAAAATTTATAAACAACATTCCTAATGAGGAATTCAACCCCTAGAGGTGGGAAATGACTCATTTGAGTATATTTTATGATGTGCATGTAATGAAAAAAGAGTTGGTTAGATTGGAGAGAAAGATACTATGTGTGCATTGTATTTTCTGAATATTTTTGTTGGTGAATGAAAGTCATAAGGTGATTTGCAAGGATTCCTATGTCAGATCTTGATGGTGTTGTGCTTCTTTCAGGTTGTAACTTTGTCTTATGTTTTCACATATCTTGAATGTATGTCTTCATGCTTGGAACAACCAAATTTTTAGCTTAGACTTCATCTAAAAGGTGCTCTAACTTAGTTTTACCAAGTGATCTATATTTTCTTCTTAAAGCAACATTCAAAAGTTATCTACAGTTTGATACTCTTTGTGTTGTTTGCCTATTTTATCACACTCACCCTCCTACAATGAATTAATTCCATCACCAATATTTCCTACCTTTCACCTGTGGAAAAACATTTTCTCTCTTCATCTTATCACTAGACAAATAATCAAATTTGACATGACTCCATACCCATTACATCTGTCTCCTTTCTTACCAGCAAACCTTTCAAAATCAGACCTTATTGAGCATTATACATAGCCTAATATCATATCAGTTGAACAACCTAAGTGAGAGAACCCTCTCCAAGGCTAGAGGGGCTAAATTCTAGCCTAAAATTGGTTTTGGGGTTACCTCTAAAGCTTCTTTCCTAAGCCTAGGGAAATTTATGGAGTGATAATACCTTCCATATTGAAAGAATCTTTGTCTTTGGTCCTACTGGAAGAGGATTGGTTTTTCTCACTAGCTTCTTTGGATTCTTTTAGATCATCATCATCTATGATGACTCCAATAGATTGCAAATCCTTTTCAACTGCAAGAGCTTATGCAATTTTTAAGGCCAATGTTACCATTGCTACTCTTTTAAGAAAAATGGAAATGTTAGTTGGTAAGGTGAATGTGTAATAATTCTTGGTGATGTCATCATTAGGTTGAAAATCAATGGGGAATTTGTTCAATAATAACATAGATCTCAAATTAAAATCTTTAATTCGTTCTTTATCCCGCACTTCCAGATTCCTAAGTTCTTTCAATAACATGGCGGGAGTCTTATCGTCAACAATTTTTCAAGAAACAACTTCTTAAACTCTCTCCAGTTTCAAATTGAATTGGCTGGAAGACTGTGATACCATATGGATGCTCGACCTTCTAAAGTGTATGAAAACAGTCTACAAGCAACATCCTCAAAACGTACCTCAAGCATTTGTAAATGCATGTAGAACTTGTCTATATGTCTTTATCTTTGGTCTTCTTATTGAGACCGATATTTAACAACAACTTTTATGGATGTTTAAGAATCTTGTGAAGATTATCCAGATGATTGAGTGGACCTTGGGCCATCCAATCCAAATATGCATCATCCATATCTTTGTCTTTTCCCTCCTCCTCTTCTTCTAAATCTGAAGAAGCTTCTCCTTCATCATTTATATCTTCATTCTAATCAGGGTGCTCCTCATCAAAGGAATGAAAATATTCTCCTTCAATGTTCAAATTCTCCTCAAGAGATGGAAGTTCCCCTCGATTTTATGTAGGTTCAACCAACTATTCAAGGATTTCGATAACCAAACTAGTACACCACTAGGATTTACTTCTTTCCTTATATGCTATTGAGACAGAATCGTAGCGATAGGGAGTATACCAAGAGCTCTCACAAACTAATGAGTGATGGGTCATATAGTCTGGAGATGGTTGTAAGTAACCTCAAAGGCTTGTCTTAGGTTAGATTGAATATTTTCTTCACTTTCAGGAGTATGAGTGGGAGTGGAAATGGGAATGTTGTTGACTTGTGTGAAAGTATATTTGTTAGCATGTGGTGATTTTTAAACCATAAAAAGGTGGTTTCCCTCTTTCTAGTGCCACAATGTTGATGGTGTTGGATACCGCCAACATGCAAGGATGGTCTCCAAAATTAAAAATCTCAATTACACTTCGCACATTTTGGTGTGGGAGCTCTTCTAGAAATAAGGCCTAAATTCCATATATTCTTAGAGGTTTTCCTTGGCTACAATGGTCAGCACAAGAGAGTAATGCACATGTAATTTTAGATGAACAAGTGGGTTCCTTTTTAAATTTTCAGCTACAAAATGTATCAAGGTTCTTGTACCGAAAGGGGGAGAAAAGTGAGCCTTTAAAAGAAGAGTAATAGTATTGATCTAGTAAAGACACACGAGCATATACATATGAAGCAATCATTGGACAACTAGAAAAATAGTTCACATAGAAGAAAAGATTGTTAAAACACATACAACATACCTTCAACAAGATAAGTACCAAATCCACTAAAATATTTCACTTTCCTTAGTACAGATGAAAATAACATACATCAAAAACATTCAAAGAATAGCCTTACAATATTTACGACACACACATGAAAGTGTGTTGGCTCAACGAGCTTCAAAATTAAGTAAAAGTTCCAAGATACACCAGTAGATCCAATAGTGGAGCGTTAGAGCAACCACTTTCTCCCCCAAAATAATTATTTTTCTTTCTAATGGCTTAGAGGAGGAGGCAAGGTGAAAATTCCCTTGCATGAGCTATAACGGTGTATATATAACAAATGGGATGGACATTCACCTCCCTTATAACTCTTGGACTACCCTCATGATTGTTTGACTTCTCTATGACCTTTTGAATCCTTCATGACTTTTAACATTCTATAGATGATTCTTGTACTTCCACTTTACATTATATTTCTGACATATATTGGAATTACATAATCCACAAATGATGTGGAAAATGATGAATCATGATAAGACATGACATGGCACTGATGACATGGACTGCATGATGATATGGAAATGTTAAGCCACTCTTTACTGTTTCTATCTTTGTGTCTTATTGAAATATGGAACATGTTCTTCTTCCTCCTCCTCCATAAGTGTTGAAGGTAGGGAGTCTTCAATATGATCTTAATCTCCAGTTGTTGTCGCAATCTAGTGGTCCCTTTATCTTCCTTGATTGATCAACTTTTCTTTGTAGCTACAAAAGTGTCTTCTAGGAGGCTCTCCTTCTTCATCTCCTTCATCATCATCATGTCATAACATGATATAATATCTGCAACTTAAATCCACTCATGACAAGAAGACATCAGTCTGATAAACCCCTAGTCTAACATGATTCATCACAACCACTGATTGAGTTGGAACTAGGTGATTGAATAGGATATAGGCTCATGTGTTTTTTAGTTGCATAGCTTAGGAGGTTATGGGATAGGACTGAGCCTTGATATTGCAAAATGCATAATTCCGACAGGCTAGGGAAAAATAATTGTGCAATTAAGGGGCTCAAGGGGTTAGGATTAAGGAGGTTTCCCACTATGCATTTCTAGAGGGACAAAGGCCTATGTCTTGCATAGTTTTCACAAATCAATAGATCAAGGCTCAAGATTTTTGCTTGAGACTACTCAATGTGAAAAGAGGGTGACTAAAAGTAAGGGATGCACAGTTTTTGAGCTCAAGGGTTGACGCCTTATCTAAAATGGGGCACTAAAGGCTTCTTGTCAACTTACAAGAACCTCTCCCATCCAAGATCTATGCTTATGATTGATAATTTATGGAAATAAGCACTTGAAATAGGTGTATGCTTTTAGTTTTCCTTTGAATTCTTAATTGCCTTAAGTTTATTTTCTTAAATTGATATATGAACACACTTAACAGTAAAACGCAACAAATAAACAAACACATAAGACAACAATATAATATGGAGTTCACCCTGATATATTGGGCTATGTCTCCTTGAGCTCTAGTCAATTCAACTAGGCTCTTTGGGAATATGGTAACACTTCTTTTACAAGTTCCACACTCAACTCCATTGGTTTACGACTGAACCTATGGGTTTAGAATACCATCTTATCCTACTAGTTGGCCATACTCTGCAGACAGATCTAGGCTTCTCTGGACTAGATTCCTTCAATCAACACTCTGGGCTATCTTGAGCTCCTGGCTTGCACCAACTCCCTCAGAATTCTTTTACTGTCTCTGGAATTCCTTCTTCTATCTTCAACACACATCAAACACCAGCAACATCTTGATCATTTGATCTCTTTGTTGTTCTAAACTTCATTACAGATCCATGGCTCTTAGAAGTCTGCTTTGAGCTCTTTGGCTCTAAGGCTCTGCCTCCAACCTTTGGTGACTCTACCTTTGTCAAGACTCCAACCTCTTGTGGCTCTCTCACTATCCTCCCAACCTTTGGTGGCACTCTATGAATCCTTAGCTCTATGGCTCTCTGGCCTTTTGCACTCTGAAACTCTGTTGCACTTAAGCTTCTAAGGAATTGTGGCTCCGGCCTCACAACCTCTGGTGGCTTCAGCCTCTACCAAGCCTCCAACCTCTGGTGGCTTGCTGGCCTTACGGCTCTATGGCTCTCGACTTTTTGCTCAGCTGTGAGCTCCCTGAAGGGAAAACTAGTCTGCTCCCTTGGAATGAGAACTTCCTTCTCTACTTGGCTCTCTGGCCTTTGAGGAATCCTATAACTCTACGACTTCCATCCATTTCTCTCTGTTCAATCATTCCCCTACAGCTCTGTGTCTCTTTGACTAGCCTCGTGGCTCACTAGCTCTATGGCTCTGCATCTATCCCTTTGGCTCTCTGGCTCTGCATCTCTGCATCTGGCCCTCTGGTTCTCTGGCTCTACGTCTCTGCGTCTAACCCTCTAGCCCACTAACTCTATGGCCCTGTGTCTTCTATAATGCATTCCTATTACAAAACACCCACTTACAACGTGGCACAGATGAATAGGAGTCATTTTACAATGGAAAAGACACAACTGGCCTTTCTTCAGACAAATCCCAAAATAGACCATATTTCCAATACACAGAGAATATACATGGAAATACACTATTGGGCACCCAAGCCAGACTTCAAATGTATTTAAATCGCATCTATAATCCTTATCGGGTCCGGGTCTCGATCACATATCGCAATCATGTCTCGCATATGTCAACAACCCTTTACATGGTTGTGATCCTGATCGACGATCTTGGCACATCGCATATCGCAGTCACAATGGCCCGAGGGTCTATACCACTCTCCAATGGACTGCACTAACCTGATATATATCGCCAATGCTGATCACCAATCTAACTCATCACATATCGCAATCGGTTTTGCCTGGGGTCCCGATATCGCGCGAAGGCCTACCTCTGATGCGATATGTCGGAGGTCACAATCGGGGAGTCCATCCGCCTTTGGTTTAAGTCCTCTCTTTGGAACCTTCTGATGTGACATTTACATATAACTTTGCCTTTGACCCTTTTCTTTATCCAACTCATATTTACAAAGGATTTGTGCCATTTAGCACCTTTTACCTCTTATATGAAGTCTTTTTGACTTAGAGGTTTTACAAGATCCATTTTGGATCACACCTCCCCACTAAAACAAATCTTTTGGTCTCCAAAATTCTGATATACTGATCTGAACAGTAGATGAGAGTAACAACACCCTATTCTTTTAGCCTCTAAACACTTGCCTTACATAGTGCCTTTGAGCCAAAACTCGAAGATAGTCAACACTTTCCTTCCTGGATGTGCTTCTCCTTCGGTTAAGAACTATCTTCCTCCTTGTCTTCATGTAGAACTCCTGCTGAGAAGGTTACAGTAGGTAGTTTAACCCTTTCTTCCTTGATCACCGATCCAAGGTGGCTCAAACAATTGTGAAGTTACATCTTCTTCATAAAAAATTTCATTTGTATATGTTTGACATATTGTCAACAACAACTGTTAACAACAACAGAATTACAAACAACAATTGGATGGCCTAAACTCTTGCTTCAACAAAAGAAACATATTTTCACATCTTGCGAATTACCTCCATGTCTTACATCCACATACAAATGATTGACTAGATAACAAGCAAACAAAACATGCCTTTAAAAAAATTGACCCTTCAAGTCAAGCATGTAGAAAAAGAACTTTAGGATTCTTTTTCAAAGATGAAACACTTCATCATTATCTCCAGCTTGGATACCAAATCAACTTTTCCCAAGTTAATATTATATGCATGCTTAAAAAAAAAAGTAATCGACCCTTCAAGTTAATCACACATACATGTTCAAATACAAGGAAATCATCAACATCCCTGTGTTCATGCACATCATTCTCATGCACGCATTTCATCCTTCAACTTTCACTTAAGTACACTGTACTTTCGACGCTGAAATTAACATAATGTTGCAGCAATAAAGTGAGTCTCCTACTCAATTTTTCCATTCACCTTCTTGGTAAAAACCTGCAACTTGCATTCCATTAACAAATAAATGCATTCTATTAATTTGATACATTTTCAAAAGACATGCAACCTTAATTGGATAAGAACTCTAACCATTTCTTACCAATCCATTTCAAAGGTCCTTCCTTTGTCTGCACATCAATATCAACATGTGAATCATCCTAAAACACGTCATTTATGGAAACTTCCTTTCCATTCTTGCCATTTTCTATTTCCACCTTCTTCAATTTTCGTGGAAGCATTGTTGGATTCAAAGTCCAACACCTTTCAGCAATATGCCCTTGCTTATGGCAATAAGTACAACACATGTGCATCTCCTCAACAACATGATTTGCCTTGTCCAATGGACCTTTGGCTTATTGCTTTTTTTCCTTCTAATGTTTCCTGCATGTGGCCATCCTCTTCCAATAGCTAGAAACATTATGGTTATCCCAACCACAAAAGGAACATGCAATTATTTTCCAATGCTTATATGGGAATTTACCATGCTTTATATAATCAAAAGGAATATGATTAGAACCAGATTTATACCTTTCTTTTTCACCTTTATTACCTTCATGAGGAGGTGAATCAAATGAAGAAGTGGCTCCCTTTGGAACACCATCAATCTCTTCAAGGATTTCAGATTTTTCACAACTCTCTGGTTCAAGTATATGCTTATGAACACCTTCATCTTGAAAATGATGTTTCAAGCTATTGCATTTCCCATGAACACAATATTTACACTCTTGAGGTAGAAGACCTGAAATGAAACTCCTTCTTGGAACTGTTTCAATTGTCTTCATGGCAGCTTTGGAACTTTCTCCATAAGATTGTCCATAGCCATGACCCAAATACTTAGGCCTTTCCTCAACCATTATTGGCTCAACAATACCTTGTGCATGTTTGCCCAAGCCTTTTCCTTCATAGCCCATCTTGAACATTAGCTTGTAACCTATGCCTCTGGTATATTTTTCAAAAGAACCAACATAAACATTCTTAGAAGAATTTGAAGACAAACTGGAATTGTTTACCTCTTCTTCAAGTTGATACTTGACCAAGGCTTCCTTGGCAACAAAGAGTTGTGTCTCCAACTCATGCATCCTTTCCAGGTTCATATTTTCAATATGAAGTTGGCCTTCCACTTCCTACAATTTGTTAGAAAGAAACTACTGCTCTTCCTTCATGGAATTCAACTGCTCTCGAAGTCCAATGCTCATTTCTCTCACCATATCCATCATGATGAACAAGTCTTACTTCATGTCTTTACCACAGAATCTTGTGATGAAGGAGGGTTTTGAGGACTCACTTGTAGAAGTTTTCATTATGAAAATGAATAGAATAACTTCAAACAAGATTAACAAAGAGCTTATTCAGGAAACCTTTTGCAACAAAACTCTTGTGCTTCAAGGATTTCTTTGAGTTCCTTTGGGATAAGAAGAATGCCTTCAGCCCTTCTTCCTTCTTGTCCTCTCCTGGAATTAGCTATCAATAGCTTTCCCTTTACCTCTACAAACTCAAACAATAGTCAGTTTACAAACAATCAAACACCTTTCAAGTCAACCAAGCATATAGATTGCTCTTTCAATCAAGCATTCTGATATGATACCACTTGCATCATGATACCATCTGCTTCATGATACCACCTACTTCATGATACCACCTGCTCTAGTATAACTTGGTCTGATATAACTAGCTCTGATACCACCTGATCTGAAATGGGGCATTAAAGGCTTCTTGTCTGCTTATAAGAACCTCTCCCACTCCAAAGCTTAAACAATTTCCAAGATCTATGCTTATGATTGATAATTTGCAGAAATAATCACTTTAAATAGGTGTATGCTTTTAGTTTTCCTTTGACTGCTTAATTGCCTTAAGTTTATTTTCTTAAATTGATATATAAACACACATAACAGAAAAACACAGCAAATAAACAAACACATAAGACAACAATATAATATGGATTTCACCCTGATATCTTGGGCTACATCTCCTTGAGCTCTAGTCAACTCAACTAGGCTCTTTGGGATTATGGTAATACTTCTTTTACAAGTTCCACACTCAAATCCATTGGTTTACGACTAAACCTATGGGTTTAGAATACCATCTTATCATGTTGGCTATCCATACTCTACAAACATATCTACGCTTCTTTGGACTATATTCCTTCAATCAGCACTCCAAGCTATCTTGAGCTCCTGGCTTGCACCAACTCCCTTAGAATTATTTTACTGTCTATATAATTCCTTCTTCTGTCTTCAGCACACATCAGACACCAGCAACAACTTGATCATTTGATTTCTTTGCTATTCTGAACTTCATTACAGCTCCATGGATCTTAGAAGTCTGCTTTGAGCTCTTTGGCTCTAAGGCTCTACTTCCAACCTCTGGTGACTTTTCCTCTATCAAGCCTCCAACCTCTAGTGGCTCTTTCACTGTCCTCCCAACCTCTGGTGGCACTCTACGAATCCTTAGCTCTACGGCTCTCTCGCCTTTTGCGCTCTGCAACTCTGCTGCGCTCAAGCTTCTGAGGAACTGTGGCTCTAGCCTCACAACCTCTGGTGGCTTCGGCATATACCAAGCCTCCAACCTCTGGTGGCTAGCTGGCCTTATGGCTCTATGGCTCTCAACTCTTTGCTCAGCTATGAGCTTCCTGAAGGGAAAACTATTCTGCTCCCTTGGAATGAGAACTTCCTTCTCTGCTTGGCTCTCTAGCCTTTGAGGAATCCTTCGAATCTGCGGCTTCCATCCGTTTCTCTGTGCAATCATTCCCCTGTGGCTCTGTGTCTCTTTGACTAGCCCTCTGGCTCACTAGCTCTTTGGCTCTACGTCTAGCCCTCTAGCTCTCTGGCTCTGCATCTCTGCGTCTGGCCCTCTAGCTCTCTGGCTCTACGACTCTGCATCTGGCCCTCTGGCTCACTAGCTCTATGGCTCTGCATCTTCTATAATGCATTCCTATTAAAAAATGCACCCTTACAGCATGGCACAAATGAATAGGAGTCATTTTACAATGGAAAAGACATAGTCAGCCTTTCTTCGGACAAATCCCGAAATATGCCATATTTCCAATACACAAAGAATATACATGGAAATACACTATTGGGCACCCAAGATGGACTTCAAATGTATTTAAATCGTGTCTATAATCCTTATTGGGTCCAGGTATCGATCGCATATTGCAATCACGTCTCACATATGTCAATGACCCTTTACATGGTTGCGATCCCAATCACCAATCACTGATCGCCGATCTCGATGCATCACATATTGCAATCGCAATGGCCTGGGGGTCTATACCACTTTCCAATGGACTGTGCCGACCTGATATATATCGTTGATGCCGATCACTGATCTGACTCATCGCATATCACAATCAGCTCTACCTGGGTCCTGATATCACATGAAGGCCTACCTCCGATGCGATATGTCGAAGGTCACAATCAGGGAGTCCTTCCGCCTTTGGTTTAAGTCCTCCCTTTGGAACCTTTCCAATGCAACATTTACATATAACTCCACCATTGACCCTTTTCTTTATCCAACTCAGATTTACAAAGTATTTGTGGCATTTAGCACCTTTTACCTCTTATATGAAGTCTTTTTGACTTAGAGGTTTTACAAGATGCATTTTGGATCAAGGCTAATCATTGAGACTATGTAATGCATAGATTTGGAAGGAACACTCTACACATTGCATAGTTCCAATAGGCAAGGTTTAATCTTAAGGGTTGAGACTGTGCAATGTGTATTTCAAGAAGGTCGAGTGAGGTCAAGTTTATCAGAAAGGCACTTTTCCAGATTTGGCTAAGTGTGGGTTCAGTAAGGCCAAAGTGAACAATGACAAAACTTAAGCATAATCACACACTTAGAATAGTTTAAGAAACAACATTGATCACTCAAACATATGAGAAACATACTTCCGTCAATGCAACGACATTGCAAAAACTTTCCCCAAGTGCGAAACTAAAGGTACACTTTGCGGCGATAGTGAAAACACTTGTGCAATAGTGCTTGAACCTTTGGGAATGAGTGTGATACATGTCTTCATGATGCAAATGACTCATTAGCACCAAGGTTACCCCTTGAAACAAACCAAAACTGCATATGTGCAATGTGTGACGCTTACCATGCTACAAGATGACACTTTGATTTTTTTTAAATGAAACAAAAATACTTAAAGAAAACACATGTCATGACTTTTAATACTTACGATGACTACGTGAAAAATCAAAGTAGGCTCTGAAATTTGGATGTAGGAAAAAATTTTAGAGGGTGGTGTAGCAGTGAAAACACATAAGGGTTCCCACACCAAATGGTGCGGAGTCTAATTGATACTTTTCATCGGGGATATATCTTTGCATGTTGGCGGTATCTAACACTGTCAATAGGACCTAACAAGTAGAAACAGTTTGAAGACTCCCAGGATGATAAGGCACCGAGCACATCTTGTAGTCGATGCAATGGTGAAAAATCTTAAATCCAATGGTTTAATGCTAAAAATGTAATGAATGAAATCATTAAAAAACAAAGGACCGAGATTGCTTCTGCTTCCGTACTCTTGAAAAAATGGATGATGCGTGGAAATTTCTGATTGGCTTGAGGTGATAATATGGAGGCTTAATCAACATTATGACATAAGCATAGGTGATGTGGAAGTATGGGCTAGAGGAAATATGGCATGCATTTTCGGCACTTTCAGGTGGTAAAGCGGGCCAATTCATAGTGACACATGTCTCCACTTAGGAGGCACCACATGGTGATGTTGATGTAATCATGATGTCATCTGGAACACATCACCCCATAAAAGCTTTCTTGAAATATTTAAAAGATGCACAGGCCATGGAATTCGAGTTGATTCAATGTTTGGACATAGTAGAAGAAGGTAGGGTGCAATAACTCACCCCCACTAGTATGTGATTGGTCCAAGTGCACAGCAGAGGTCCCACCGAGACACATCATCCTAGACCAGTGACCCCATAATGTTTCAAAAGAGCATAAATTAGGTATCTTCAGGCTAACTAGGCTCCAAAACAAGTGGAGGAAATGGTGGAAGTTACATTGAGGCCTATAACCAATAATAGAAAGCCTAGGACATGTCACCTAGGAAGAAAATTAAAAGGCGCAAAGGAGGAAGCTCCGGGTTGACAAGGCTTAGAGACACGAAAATGAACAACACAGTAGCAGAGGGCCAAAGCTATAGGCGCATGTAGAGGAAAGTGGACCCACAAGACACATAACAATGCGAGGGAAACCCTGGAGGTGTTTATGGAATCACACTAGAAAACAAAGGTCATGGGCTAAAACTTAGGCACCGAGACTTGATTATATGCGAGTATAAAACTGCAGGCATGGAGAAGTTGTAGTGATTATTAAATTTCTTGAGGATTTATCTTAAATGATCCCAGTGGTGGTATATTTGGCAAAGTTACGTGCTTTGGCCTATAGTTGAAGGCTGATGTATGAACGGGTCAAAAGTGTTAAAATTTGGCATTTATGCCATATACAATGAAGCGTTAAAAGTGATATAAAATAGGCATGAATGAGTCAGCAACAAGGATAGTGGCATTGAAAATTTTGGAGAATACATTAGCATATTAGCTAAATTTGGTGATGCACCATATTTAGAAAAGCTCTACTAAAGCCCGATAAAAATTCCAAAATAGAAAAATAAAGTACTTTAACTCACAATTTATTACAGAGAGAAGTAATAAGTGTTTGAAAAATTGAAGAGAATGTTAAAAATACATTTTTGAAGTAGGACAAAGCTAAAAATAAAGATTCTAAAATTATCAGCTCAAATTTCTTTATAAGCATATTCAAATTTTTGTGTTTGATAATGTTGGAGAGTTTTAGGGATTGATATTTTTGGTGTAGGTGGTGTATTTATCATCTATAAGATATTGTTTAAGTTGATTGTGGTGAGTGTTTGAAGAAATAAACTTTTTTGTTTGTGAAAGGAAGTGGCCTTCATGATTTCAACTTGAAAATTGTATGAAAGATGAATCATTAAGGTCAGGCAAGTAGTAGCTTGAAAATTAGGTTGTGTAGCTCCTTCCAGTAGCTTCTGGTAAAACCTAGGGGTTGTAGCTCCTTTGAGTGGTAGCTCATAAACTAGGTGTTCTAGCTCCTTTCAATTGTAGCTAATAAATTAGGGAGTAGTAGCTTCATTCTAGTTTTAGCTAGAGAACATTGCAACATCAAGTAGACGCTTACCTCTGTGAAGTAAATTGGGGGAAAGTTTGAAGAACTTATGTGATTATTTGTGCCTTGAATGATTGATTCTTATGATGTTGATATGAATTAATTTCTGAAGTATTTGTTGGTGTCCTAACATCTTTTACAAATGAAAGATTTTTTTTTTTAATTCCTACAATACTAAATCACCCCCTCTCAATATTATCTTGGTTTCTAAGAATATCGATTCATCTTTATGTATCATATATGTCTTTTGATGGTGTTTCGGGGCTTTCACTTGAACCTTCCATTTTATTTCACAAAATCCTTTCGAAAAAGGGATAAGTTTTACCAACGAGATCACAGAAACCATAAACGCTCACTATTTCATCATGGGTTGATATTTATTCTTGCCAAACATCATTTTCCTAAGTCCAGGGATTCCTAGGATTCATTCATGCATCATAATGGTTTTGAAAACCCTGAGGCTAGTGACAAAGAATAAATTCATCCTAGGGTTTCACCTAATCGCTGAGAACCTACTCCAGAACCCTCTTTGTCTCATGGCCATGACAATTTGGGCTCTGATAGCCTCTATCATTTTGATGAATCATATTTATGTGAAGAAACAATGATTAAAACCCCTAGTTTTTCACCTATCCACATAACTTATAGCATGGAAAATAAACTAGGGTTTCAACATCTAGAGCTACAACCTGAATTCAATGATGATTTTGAGCCTAGTATGTCAGACCACACTGGCCATTCTCAACCTGCACAGAACAAAGAAAATAATCAATCGAGTCCATACTTTTAATCTTGAATTAAAAGTAAATAATTGGCTCATAAAATATCCAAGGGTCAATGAAACATAGGTAAAAATGTCCCTATCAAAGATATTTATGTTGATGTCGACTCTCCCAAGGAACCTATGTTGATAAATAACAAACCCTAGTCTAATCACGACTGAATTTGTGGATGACAATGGTCATGATCAAGTTGGTGATAATAATTGTGACAACCATTGTCAATACAAGGCTGATTTTGATAGATGTGTACAAAACATGTATTGGCAGCAAAGATACCCAGTTATGGTTCCTTTCCTTGACTAAAGAATCCACCAACTCCTTCAAGAAAATAATCTACTCAAGGGTTGAACCAAATTAGGGTTAATCAAAGTGATAAAAAAAGTTTAGATTACAGGAGAAACCACATTCATCAGATACCTAGACAATTATCAAGTTTGTCAATGTTAAAGTTGTCAACACATCAGATTCTCAAGGTCATAAATATGCTAAATTTAGGTCAAAAGATTTCAAGGTATGCTTAGATATTTTATTTACTTTATCATTTTTAAAGATAGTGACAAATCTTAGTTTCTTTAGCTGCCTTATTTTAATCAAAATGACAATTATTAATGCCCATTCCTTGATTTGTAACAGGTATCCCTCATCTCTTAGAAGTTAGCATCGACGTAGGATATTATGGATTTAGCTTGGCTATTTTGAAACACCTATTGATATCGTGTTAGTTATTTAAGTCAAATTCTTTTGAAATAGTTTTAATGTGACCAAAATGGTCATGATTGTTAGATTATGGTCCTTATTTTTGGGAGGCTATTGTTATTTTTGAGATTAAGTTTTATGAATCGAGGACTCAGCGACATATATACATAGCCTTATTTTTTAGAGAAAGGGGGAAGGAATGATGGTCATTTAATTTTGGTGGTTGTGGGAAACAAATATACATTATGGTTATTGTATGTGTTTGGTTTTGTTTGAATGATTTTAGCAGATCAAAACATAATCATATATGATATTTATATTCCATAGTTACCGATGAATGTCTTTTGAATTTTTTTACCCTTTTTGGGGAATTATAATACTTTCATATTTTTATTTTTATTATTATGATTGGGAAACAAAAAATAATTAATATTACATCTTTCCTTACAGCATTAATTATGTGTTAAATTTTTTTGATCATATTAATATTTTAAGATTGTTGTCGTATATGGTAATTTCAATCTCTACACTACTTAGATATGAATTCTTAGAGCAACTTTTGGGAATTTAGGTTACCTGAGTATGTGGTTCATATATAAATGAGATTAATAATTTGACTGTCATAATTTATGTGTTTTACATAATCTTGTATTTCTGAATTGTTGAAGTGATTTCATGCCTGGAATAGATTGAAGGATTCATTTCCCAAAAGGAAATTATTATAGTCATTAATTTTCCTCGATGGGATAATATTAGATATATACATTTGCATTACTTCTTGATGCTAAATACAAAAGAAAGTTCATACTTTTATGCATTTTTTAAGGGACCAGAGGATTACATCGTTTGTAGTTTTCTATCTTTTATGAAATATCACATTATAGTTATTGGCATTTAAATTTTAATTGTGTTGGACATTGTATAAACCAACGCTCCCAATGTCCTTCACGACATGGACTAACCTCCTCTCATGGATCCTTATCTCTAACGATGTGATCGTTAACTAACACCTATGGGTTTTGGTCTAATGGAAATTGTGATTCCCAACAAGTGGTATCACAGCGTAGGTCACGAGTTTGATACACACCCATCTCGCATTGGGGGGGGGAGATCATTGGATATTTGATAAACCAATGCTCCTCATGTGTTTCACGACATGGACTAACCACCTCTTATGGATCCTTATCTCTGGCAATGAGATCGTTGACTAACACCTGCGGGTTTTGGTCGAATGGCGATCATGATTCCCAACAAATTGCATCTAACTTTAAATTAGTTATTCAATTTGCATAAACATAATAGAAATAATTCTTTCACATTAATTTTCTAGTTACATAAGTTTATGTTTTTTTCTTTCTTGTATCATTTTTCTTTTATAATTTGTATATCATTCATTGTATTTTAGTATTATACATAAATAGCTAAATACTAACTCTATTATTATATTACATTATATTATTTATATTAACCTATACTTTTAGATGCATTAATATAAAACATCAACTCCTAGTTTTGTGTACATATAACCTTAGGATTATATTAGGATTTCCACACTCCATCTTCTTCGCAAGAGGGATAGATTCACAAGCTAATGGAGCCTCTAAACCCTTCAAGAGTGGGTATTTAAACAACTTAGGTTTTGTGAAGAATTGTGGTCTGGGTCACATCCCCTTGTTGACATATGGTCCAAAAGGCCCGTCAACACATTTTTATTCTTACATTTGCTAGAATCGTGTCTATTTTGTTGTTACTATGTTATTGTTATTAATTATTTTCTCTATTAATTTTATTATTACATTTGTTATCATTGCAAGGTTAACTTGGACTCTTCAAAGAACATTAGAGATATACCATGTGCACTAATGAGCATGAGTTGAGTCTCGAGTTAGATATAACTAGGGAAGTTTAAGGTGTGAGGAGAGCATCTAGTGTGGTAAGTTGAGAGGATAGGGGCATTTGTAAGTGTTGGGGAAAAAATTATTAAAATAAATACAATTTTTAAAACTAAGCAATTTTTTTATTACCTCTAAATTTGCGTATCAATGTCATTCTTGATTAGACATGAGGGGTCAAGGTTCACTTCATCTATTTCCATATATTTGGTCAAGGGAAACCCAAAGACAAGTTTAAAGGGGGGAATGTTAGGATAAACTTGACTAGTGAATGAGTCAAAGAGTTAGATCACTAGTGGTTTTGGATCCCATGATTTTAGTAATTAATGGTATTAGAGCCCATGGATTGCATATAATGAAGCCTTTAAAAGGCTTGAAATTTTCAATTGCATTAAGGTGAGTGGTGAAGTTTCACTTGGTTGACTTGGTTGGTTTGGTCAATGAAAGCTATTTTTTCCCTATTTAGATTTTCCAACATAAAACCATGTATGCATTGTAATATACCTTTCTAAACACCAAGAATTTTAATATGTAACTAAGCCTCATAATGATGAAATGGTGAGTGTGGTTACTTTGATATATTTCATTTGACGTGAATATTGATTTTATTTAGTGTATTGTTGAAGGTGAAGAAGAGAGTAGCCAGTGTAGATCTCCATGCCCAAGGGAAAGCTATAAGGGGGATTGAGGAAGTGTTGTACAGTATGTGAATTAAATGTACTAAATTTTGATTTGATATTTGAACCACCCAAGTGCTCTAATAGTGAGGTGCTCCAAGAGTATAGGCCACACGATAATTATGAGGAACCATGTGGCCCAAGGAAGTATCCCAAATTCCCATACTATGAGCATGAATGTTTTAGGAAAAATAAATGAAGAGATGTAAGCACAACAGAATGAGAGAAGAGAACCAAAGACAAAGATATAATAGATAATCTTGCAATTTGTGAATCGGGTCAACAAAAACCTTTCCATAAATGAGTGCAAGGAAGTGACTTTGAATATCAAGTGATTGGAAGCCTCTTGAGTCATAGTCACTTAGTGTGGAGGAGAGTCTCAATAGGGAATTAGTGACAATAATTCACCTATGTTTGGGGGCTTGAAATAATTTTGAATAGTTGTCTCATTGAGGACATAAGGCACTAGATAAGGGAGACTTTGAGAAAATATTGAATTAGTGAAGGGATCCATTTTGTGTTGTGTAGGCTTGAGTGGCGATATTTTTCTATGTTAAGAGATATAAGCTCAGCCATTAAGTGAAATTATTTAAATTCTTGTAAGTGAAGGAGAGTGGCTTCATGCCTACTACTTTATTTGTAACCTTGACTATCCCTAAGGGAAGCTTTCACTGAGGCATTGGACCTAGGTTGGCAGTGGCCAACAGTAAGAAACATTGTAGGCATATGGTTGGGTAGGAAGTGGCTCTCCCTTATTCGATTTCCAACAAGCTATTGTAGCTCAAATAAGTGTACGAACTCTTTTCTATTAATGAAGTGATATTTATATTCAATGTTTTATAATTACTATTGAGATCGAATTTTATCTCAAGTGTGAATGGGTGATTGTTTCCTTTGGAAGGGGACTAGATATAAGTATGTGAATGAAATTTTACTTTTAGCATGAGAAATACTTGGAATTTCAATATTTTATAGTGAATACTCTTGGAATAGTATTCACAGACATCTAAATTAACTCAAAAAAGAAATTGTTGATAATTTTATGAAGCTTGTGAATCTACTTTAAATTTAAATTGGGATATTAGATCCTCTTAAATTAGTTTATTGTAAGTAATTTCCTATACATCCATGGACAATAAATCATGTTGATGATGTGAAGCTTAAAGAACCTTGTAGCTATCACAAATTTTAAAGGTCCTTTTTAGACTATTATGCACCTAGAAATTATATTTTGTACAGGACCAAGATGTAACATGACACTTAAATGTCTATGGACATTCTAGGTGGTGTAGTAGATAATCTCTTTCCTTTGGTAGAATCCTAAAATTTAATAAGTTGAATGCTTTAAGGCATGTCTAGTATATTGGGAGAAACAATGGAATAATATGGCTCATGTTAATAAGTTGATTGTTATCATGGTTGTATCATTTTCTTTAGCTTTAATTCCTTTTTGGGTTATGTGGGAGAAAATAGAGTTACTTATATGTATGCATGAAAAATATGAAACCTAAAATAGATAAGGAGACTAAATTTCAAATCACTTATCAAACTAGAAGATTTTATCAATTTCGTTACTGGAAATACTGACTTCATCGATGGAAATATATTCATGTTAACATTTTGTTTTGTTTCTTCTAACTATGTTAATTGGAAATATTTCCAATTCTAAAATTGTAGGATGATCCATGGAGTAAGCCTTTGTGGGATAATCAATGAGGGAGTAAGGATTTGTACGAGGGTTCTTCCATACCCACAACCCATATGGATCTAAAATCGACTAATTATGGTGGTGAATTTTCCACATTGTGGAAATGTAGGTGTAAAATGGTTTATGCAAGTTACATGAAGCCTTTTTGAAGTTTCTTCTCCCCCAAGCAAGAGCTCACATCAATGTAAAGTCAACTAAGTATAATTCAACATGGGGTGAGTCATGAGGGTGAAAAAGTGTTGGAAAGAGTGCTCAACACTAGTATAAGGTGGATATTAAATTAATATATAGTTGGAAGTGGGGTCAAACGGAAGTATTAAAATGGTAATCGCTTTGGGAAAGTGGTCCAAGTTTTTTGGCATACACATGAATAGTAAATGATAAATTTATGGTCAGTAAAGCTAAGAAGTGGGTAATAACTAAATACCTATCCTCTTTGGAATTTGACTTGATTATTTAATATGGGCATGAAGTAATATAATAAGAATGTTATGAGGGAAAACGTAGAAAAGGCCTTCCAAATAAATAAATAAAAAGAAATTAATTCATGAGGAACGTAAAGAATGACATGGCATGGTTAGATGGTACTTGTGCTAGCAGAGAACACCCTTTAGGTGGCATGTGGCATTGATTTCCATGTTAGCTACCAAGTGTTATATACGAACATGCTAATGTGATGTTGGAGTAAAAATATTTTGAGGGCCATATTTTGATTTCTTGGGCTTAGAATGAGATAAATTTTATATCATCTGAAAGCTATCGACCAGTAAAAAATGATGGAGACTTTATAAGTGGTGATTGAAGTGGTTAAAAGAAAGTAAAAAATTATAACCTGAAACTCAAGGTACTAAAAGGCGGGTTGGGTGTGTGACTAAGTGGAATAATAGATAATCATCAAGCTAGCAAAGATGAAAATTTGGTACTTTATATCCTTAATTAATCATTAAAGGACTAGGTATTTTACTTAGTGGTATCAAATCCAAGGTTTGACACTTACATTGAATGCGCTCATAGGAGAGATTTTAAATTGAATCTCTTTATTACTAAAAGTTTGATATGGTGACATTGCTTAATTAAAATTTGATGATTTATCTAACCCACATCTAAATATGTTGTGCAATAGTAGAAAAACCCTCAAATCCATAATAATGTGTTGGTGTAACCAAGAAAATTATATATGTGTTGAAAATGTTATTATTATTTTAAACTAACAAATGTATGTTGCTTTAACACATAAACTACCTACCAACAATAGAAAAGTAGTGAAGTGTCCAACAGAATGGTAGAATATAACCTAGAAAGGACCTCACATAACAAGGAAGATGTGTCAAATAAGATAAAGGTAGTGGAAATCCCGATTGGTTAGATGGAAACTCTTGGAAGTTTGAGGGATGAATTGAGAAGTTACAAGGTAGACAACAAAAGAAATATTAAAGCCAAAGAGAAGAAAAAAGAAGTTAATGTAGTGGTGTTGCAAATTTTATCAAACTTACAAAGAAACATAAAACATGATTATCTAGCAACAATATGGATAAATACAATTCTAAATAGGTTCCCAGCCCATCTCAAAATTCAAAGTATGAATAGACAACTAGTAAGCCTATTAGGGGAATTTTGAGGTCTAAAATTGGCCTCCGAATGAAAATAAAAAAACAATAGTAAAAATAATAAAATAGGGATTATGGATTTTTAAAAGAAAAGAAAGAAAACTATTTTTTATTTTTATTTTTTTGACCTATCTCCTATATGTTTACTCAAATTTCAAGTGTGTACACTCATTGTATGTGGAAATAGATTTTGCATCCAACAAGTACCCACTCTGCATACTTTTGAGGAGATCCACAACAAAATACATGGAAAAAATTGTTTTCATGTATTTTGAGTTTTTCTCAGCATGGATCTATTTAACAGTATGCCGAGTGGTGTTGGTTTTGTCAGCCCATCATGAAGCAAGGGACATAGGAAATTTACAAGAGAAATCCCAAAGGGGAATTTATTTTGCAAACAAAATTCTCATGTGTAATTCTATTATACAAAATGGTCACTATATATAAATATGGGTGACCATAACAAATATGACAAAATCAGATTTTTGGTTCAAACCAATTCCTCAACTTCCTCCATGATATTTGCATGATTATCTCATTAAATATATATCCCTATTTTCACTCATTCCTCTCAATCTCTAAACCATATGTATACGTTTATGCTTAGTCTACTCCATTACATTTCTCATTACATAATTTAGACATTAAATATTATTCACAAGTAGGAGTTATTCCATCATACTCTCCCTTACAGATTTTTTGTGAATTCTTCATCTTCATCTGTTCTTTAAGTTGGTCCAATCCTCATATTCAATCTTTTGTGCTCTTCTTCTTTGGATTTTTCCTTTCATCTTCATTTATCTTGTTGGTAATGTTGGCATTGATGTCAAATTGGTGGAGGTGTTGATATTAATTCATGATGCATGACATTGTTGCAAGAGTTCTTGAAATGCAAAGGTTGAAAGTAATGTGAAGTGCAAAGGCTATGCTAATCAATGCGAAGGATAAACATTGTCAAGTGGGATATAAATATTGAGACAAAAGTTGAAATACATATATTTATTTGAACAGAAAATGTGGATAATACAAATCTAATTTGTCTCTTATAATTATTACTGGTTAAGCTATTAGTTCAACTCTATTTTATATTACAAATAATTTTCAAGACTGAAAGTGAAGAGACAAACTTGTGAGAAGTTTTTGAAAGTCCAAGAGACTATGCTTAATATCATATTCGTCCAAAGAATACAAAGAGCCAAGATGAATTACTTATAAAATATACAATCTGGAATGGAAAAAGGAATTTTTTTTTAGATGGGAAGGAGTCTGCATTAGAGAGTTGATGAGAAGTCATAGAAGAGAAAAGGAGTGAAAACAAGAAGCAGTTCAACAGTAAACTTCATAGTAGAATTGTATATGAGGTAACCAACATTTGTGACTTGATGTTGTGATTGAGAAATTTTTGTTCCCTTCTATGTTGTAGCATGAAAAAGAAAAGGTTGTATCCTGTTGTGGTAGGAGCCTCCTATGGGTTGTAGCTTGTAGAAAACTTATGGGAGTTGGCGCTTCCTTTGAGGTAGGGTCCTCTTGTAAGTTGGAGCCTACAAAAATATGATGTAATAAGGAGTATCAGCTTTCCTTCACATCAATTTCACCTAAAATTAATGGTTTTCCTCCCTTCGGGGTTTCCACTTATATCTGGTGTCTTCATGTGTTTATTCTTGAATGTTGTGTGAATGTTTTGAATTCTTGATAAATAAATCTGCAAATTTCTCTCTTTGACTTTCAAAAGGAATTCAATAATGATTGAGCATAAACATACCATTAGATGCATAAGAAGAAAAATAAATTGAGCAAAAGTAAAGAATTTGAATTATTGATTCACCCCCCACCAGTAATTATCAATCATAAATATCAATTGGTATCAAGGGTTGGTTCCTTCAGTAGCAGTCTAACAATTGGGAGGTCGTAAGTCAGTAAAATGACTAGTTAAGAAGGATGCTCAACAAATAAGGCCCCTCTATTTAATGGTACAAACTATGCCTTATGGACAGTGAGAATGAAGACATATTTAATGTCTCTAAGAATAGAAGTCTAGGTTTTTGTGATGATGGAGTATGAAGAACCAAAGGAAACAACTAGTGACAAAGATGCCAAATTAAATTTTATAGCTAATGCAAAAGCTAGGAATGCACTTCTGAGTGGTCTATGTGAGTCTGAATTTATTAAAGTTATGCATTGTGAGACAATTAAAGATATCTGGGTTAAATTATAAAGTATTCATGAAGGAGATAAAAAGGTGAAGATAGCCAAATTACAAGTGTATAGAATGCAGTTTAAGACCTTAAAAATGAATGAAGATGAATATATAGCTAAAATATTTGTAAGAGTTGATGAAGTTGTAAATATCATGCTTGGTCTATGAGAAATAATCAAATAAAGTGTAATAGTTCAGAAAATATTGAGGTCCTTACCCTCTAAATTCAATCCAAAGGTTTCAGCTATTAAACAAACAACTAAGATTGGGACTTTGAAGAGAGATCAATTACGTGGCTCTTTGATAGCATATGAGATGAGAATTCCAAAAGGGAAGGCAACTTATAGAGAGGAGGCTTTCCAGCAATACAAGCCCATAGAAGAAAAGGAGTGGTCATGCTCAGGTTATGATGAAGAAGAAGCAAAATTTGTCAGAAGGTTGAAGAAAAGCATAGGTAAGTGTAATGGAAAAATTCCATTCAAGTGTTTTAACTTTGGAAGAGTGGGACATTATGCATCAAAATTCCCTTATAAGAAAGAGGAAAATCAGCATAAAGGGAAAGAGAAGAACAAGTCTAACAAAATGCAGAAAGAGAGACAACTCAAAAGAAAAAATGTCTATGCTCAAGAAGATAGCAGTGGATCTGAAAGTTTCAATGAATCCTCTATTGAAGATGGAACCAATGAATTCAAGTTGATGGCCTTGGAAGAAATTGAAAAGGATTGTCGGGAATATGAAGAAAAAGAGGAAGGTAAGGTAAACCTTGAGGGGGAGTTAATCAGTGCCCTATATGAAATAGAAAGTCTTAAACTGAAGAATAGAAAGTATAAAGAGATCCTATTGAAATATGTAAAGGAAAATCAAATTTAGAAGACATTATCAAGTTGAAAGTTGAACTTGAAGAAGCAAAGAAGGTGGAAGACATTTTAATGAAGCAAATAAAAGAGAAAAACTAGGAGTGTGAAAGATTGGAGGAATAGCTGGTATGTCTAAGGAAAAAGCTAGAGAAGGATCAAACTGAACTAAACATGAATATTCAACATATAAAAAGGTCTAAAAAATTGGATGTGTTATTAAATGCTCAGAGGTCTCCACTCATAAGGTTGGGTTAGGCTATAAAGGAGAATCCACTAAATCTAAGGCAAAGGATAAAAGGACAATCACCTTTGTAAAATTTGCTAGGGGAGAGGATGACAACTCACATCAATATGAGAACAAAAATTTTAGCAATACTTCAACATCAAGTGAAAAATTGCAAATGAACATTTTCGGTAAAGTACAAAAGGAAAAATAAATAGACAATCAAACAACAATCTATCAGAAACCACACTTCTTCAGGAGACATGATTATCAAATGTCAAGATGGTTAGATTCTCAAACAGCATCCACTACCATGTACATATATTTTTTTTTATGGATATTGTTACTGCTGTAAAACTTTTGGACATAAAGCCATAAATTGTAGAGGTTATGATAGAATAATTGATTTGGGAAATTTTAAGTTGAGAAATAATGGATTCACAAACATTAAAACAAACATGAATCTAGACAAAAATGAATTTTCTCATTTCCTTGATATCATTGAATGTTTTTATAGTCACCACTTTGGGCATAAGTCATATGAATTTGATCTTAAAGACAATAGATTAACATCTCATAACATTTATAGAACAAATGGATGCATGCAAAGGAGAAAGAAGGTAGAAGAAAAGAAACTTGATAAGTGCGACCTAGTTTTGTATGCTCAAGATCAAAACAATAAATGGTATGTGGACAGTGGTTGCTCTAGACATATGATGGGAGATAAAATAAAGTTTATTTCCATGAAGGAAAATAAAATTGGAAATGTCACATTTAGTAATGATGAAGTGAGAATAATTAGAGTAAAGTGTACAGTCAATCTGAACAACAAAATAAGAAAGGCTCAAGATGTACTGTTTGTAGATGGTCTAAAACATATCTTGTTGGGTGTAAGTCAGATGTGCGATAAAAGAGGTGATGTTCTCTTTAGAGCTCAAGATTGTGAAATCTAGTCAACATCTACATGGAAGGGTCTGGATAAAGGAGTTTGAACTAAGAATAATGTATATATCTTGAAAGAAGAGAGTGAGGAATGTTACATCAACAAACAAGATGAATCCTAGCTATGACATAGTAGATTGGGGCATCTCAACTTTGATCACATCATCAAACTCAGCAAGAAGAAAGTAGTCAAAGATCAACCAACAATAAAGAAGCTTGAAAACATTATCTGCAATTCATGTCAAATGGGAAAACAAACAGGAACATCATTCAAAGTCAAAGATAAACAATCAAGTAGTAAGCCTTTGTAGCTAGTTCATATGGATTTGTGTAGGCCTTCTAAAACATAAGCACCAGGAGGATAACAATATTTCATATCGATAATTGATGACTATTCGAGATTGACTAGGGTGGAATTCCTCATAAATAATTCAGAAGCATTTGAGAAATTTAAAACATTCAAGGCATTGTCAAAAAATCAAACAGGGTGTTAGATAAAGTGCATAATGTCATACAGAGGAGGTGAATTTACATCAGATGAGTTTGTAGACCTATGTAATGGATTTGGGATAAATAAACAATATACTATTGCAGACACACTGCAACATAATGGAGTTGTAGAGAGACAAAACAGTTATGTTTAGTAAATAGCCAGAGCCATAATGCAAGAAAGAAACATTGCTCAAACCTATTGGGCAGAAGCAGTGCATACAACGGTACATATTCTCAATAGGGCACATCTCAGACAAAACTGTGATAATACTCCATATGAACTGTGGCATGGTAAACCAACATCAATCAAGAATTTTAAGGTAATTGGGAGTAAATGTTATATAAAAAATAATGATGAAAAGATAGGAAAGTTTGATGCTCAATCTAATGAAGGAATTTTTTGGGATATTCTTCAAAAAATAAGGGATACAGATGTTATAATAAAATATTTCATAATATTGTGGAATGCATAGATGTAAAGGTTGATGAAGAGCTACCTAATAAGAATAAGAGCACAGGTTTTATCAATCCTCCAGATCATCATCATCATATCAATAAAGAGAATGAAGTACAAGATGAAGAATTAGAATATAGAGAGACTCATTCAAAAGGACCCTCAAGACACACTCAAAAGAATCACCCTGAAAATCAATTATTGGAGATAAAATTGAAGGTGTACAAACAAGGAGGCAACTAGCAAACAAATATGAGCAAGTTTATATAGACATTGATGTCGAGTTACCCCACTTACACCCATAGTATGCATGTAATATGCATAAGCACACTTGTCCCAGGTATTTTAACTCTCTAAGGAGTCAAAATCTTCACCCTCTAATGGTTAACGCCCCTATTAATCAACATAGGCTAACTCCTAGCCATATATACTTATCGGGACTTTTAAAACACTCTCATTAACCTTCGTTACCCCTTAACCACATATATATAACCTTTTCCTTTCTTAACATTGGTTATATATAATTAACACGTTAAAAAACTGTCCATCGGTGTTATTTCCTTATAAACCATTACAAAGGAAATGCCCACAAAACAAACCTTTCCACTTTCTTATGGTCTTGACACACTTCCCAAGGTTCCACCTTTATCGTAATCAATATCGACTACTCCGCAGGTCACATTAATACACACCTCCTCCACATCTGATATGCGATTGAACTGTCGGACTTCAAACTTTATAAACCCGCACTCATAACTTCATCAGGTCTGCATCCATCTACCCTTTACATTATCGTGTGTCACTTCCATACCCCAATCCCTGATCGACCAACTTGCATATTAAACCTCTGCTGTTGATCTACTCTTAGTAGATCTGATGGTTCACATTTGCTTCGAGTTGACAACACACACAAGGGTTAACTGCCCAATAAAACAATTTCCCTTCACTCCTCTACTATTATGTATCCTTTGATTAGTGGAATCAGATCCATGCCCTTGATACCACTTACCACTTCTTTGCCACCCGAAATACCACTCGAGGATATAAATCTTCCTTTTCACTGCGTTAACTCCTCTGCTCTTTCACATGTGATGACTGTTGATCTACTCCATCGGTCACTTCCGATAGTTCCTTTAGGTTCCTTTGTTTTTTAATCCGGATCGTTGATCACTAAGATCTAATGGTTACTATGCGGCAACGCTTCACTTCTCCGCTCATCCCTTTTACTTAGATTTTACGCTATTTTCATTGGTTACTCTACAATTTTGGGTATTTCTTCTGGGTTTCATGTTTTCACTCTTCCGCTTCCTCAAACCTTAACTCCGCGAATTCTCCCTTCGCTTCCTCTCTAGAGCTTCCTCTGATTCTTCAGCTGGATTCCAATATCCCTAATGACTCCTCTGAATCATTCTCTCATCTCTGCGCATTCTATAGAACTCTATCTATAACCCTATTACAGAACCTACGACTTCATATATCATTCATTCATTAAACACTCATTTTAGATACTAATACAGTTATGGAATCATTCATTGTATATATAAATATGAACAAATGATGCATATCGAGACTCTCTATCTCTCATAAGCCTGTTCTTCAGTATCAGTGGCCTCCTCCTTTCACTCTACCTATAGGCCTACATTTATACCAGAAAGGTTCTTTGAACTAATTCTGGTTCAAATCCTAGATCTCCTGAATTGACTCCTAAATGTCCTTTATCCTCTATGTCCACTTCTAACTTCATTTAATTCCTTGAATCATGAACAGCTTTAAGAGTTATAATTGACTTCTAACTCTTTTGTCATTACTAACCACTCATGTTCTCCTTTATCCGAGAGCATTTACAAGATATCTCACATTATCTAATTAATTCCTATTCTATGCACTCAAAATCCTAAATATTACATAATTCATCACTTAGGAATCCAAATTCCTTAAAATACATGACCCCCCTATGTCTACTAATTTACATTGATTTTCCTTGGGTTGAATGCTCTTGCATCAGACTCCCAAAGTAGAAAATTTTCATGATCTCCTGATCATGTGTCTTCCGATCTTTGTCTTCCTGAATCCCATACTTTGTTTTGTAACTACCCAGATGTCTTGTTCATTTGTTGCCACTACACTTCTGTTTTCTTTTGCTCCATTTTCTTCTCCTTGTCAATCAGGTTCATACTCTGATTGATCATCCTTCCTGCTGCTATCATTTTCCTCCCTATGGCCTATTTCATCATTAATTGCCGCAATTCTTCAATTCCTTTTTCCAACACATCTTTGGACTAGTCCATATTCTGCCTCTTACTTCTTCCTCTTTCTCCTTGTTTCAAGTTGTTGTTGTTGTCCACCAGCTCTTCAATCTATTGTTCTTCTTCTTGGATTTGTTGAATGCTATCACTTACTCTTACTCTTCCTCTCATTCTTATGTATTCTGTTATTCTTGCTGCCTCCCTTTCATCCTTACCCTCTTTCATGATTATTTATGTCTACACTGAATCATGACTTTCCAGCATTCTCTCTAGAAATTGAGTATCTCTGTTCCATGGATTGAATTATTCCACCGAATCTTCTTCTTTCATCTTTATTTGGCTACTCATATGTTCCAAATTTCCTTCAACATCTGCAACTAAACCTGCATTCACAAAACATTCGTTAAAATAAAAATAAAACATAACGCTTATGTGCCTTATCTTCCTTTGGCAACAATTCAGTTTGCTTCTCTATTTCTTTCTCCTCTGTCAGCACATTAGTATGCTATTTTGAATTCTCAAAAGAATTCATGAGACTGTCAACTAGTATCTCCCCCACATCATCTGCTCTAATGATGTCTTCCTCCTCTTGTCCACTGTAGTGAACTCCTTCTTCTACAATCACCCTATCATACTCTAAATTTTCCAGCAATGCAATTTCTCTTTGATACTTCATAAGTACTTCATCATCACTTATAATTCCTGCATTTATAAACAAATTATAAATTTGAAAATCACAAGGTTCAACATTCTCAATTGTTGCTTCACATATCAGTTCTTTAGACTGGATTTTATCTCCTTCTTTCACAAAAAATTGTTCCTGTGCTATCATAGTTTCAAATATCAATGCATTATTAAGTTCTTTCTGCTATAATAAATCATTGCTTCTCTCATTTAAGAGACATTCTCAATCCTCCTTTACTTCAAAGTTTTTATCTTCTGAAAGATAATCTTCCATACTTTTGACAACTTCAACAGATTACTCATCCTCTGTAAAAACACTCCTTTGGTAGTGTTCTTTCTCCCAAGGTTAAATCCTTTGCATAGGTTTCTTCCTTCTTAACATCTTCCAATAGATGTAGTTCATTCTTACTGATTGTCTCAATAGTTTCCATGGCTATTTCCACTGTGCCTATCGTCATAGTGAACTGATGATCCTTTACTATGCTTTCAGCTAACATAGCTTCTTCTTCAAGTTTTCCTTTAATCTCTTGGTATGTACCTTCTCCAAGAGCTATCCTTGTCTCACCATTTACATTAATATTCTCCTACATTTGTTCTACATCCATACACAAACTATCAGTCTTAAAAACATAAGACCCTATGGTCCCACTTGATGTTTCAGCCATCATATCTCCTTGTTGTTCTAAATCCTTCATATAATTCAGAAATTATTCGATGGTCTCCTCTTCAATCTCCTCAAGCTCTTCACTTGGTTGCTTGATATCTTTCCCCAACTATATATGAGACCTATCTATCTCATCTTCTTCCAAAACAGAATTTAGATTCTACTTGTCTTCTTCCTCCTCTATGAAAATATCAGCAAATTGTCCTTCTTTACATGTTTCACCTGCAAACATACACAAATTTTCAGATTTAAAACCATGTGGCCCTTTGGCCTCACTTGAAGTTTCAATCTTCAAGTCATCATCTTCACTTTCTCCTAGAATTTCTCCCTGTTTTGGTTCAAAAATGGACTCTTCCATTTCCAACTTAGCTTCTTTTAGTTTTTCCATCAGCCACCTTACTTGCCTCTGCTGTAGCCTTCTTTGCAACTTATGCCACTTCACTAGCTTCTTCCTCAAGACCCAACCTAGTCTTTGGTTTTCCTCAAGTACCCTTCTTAATGCATCGAGCTGTTCTTTTAACTCTACAATCTCTTTGTCAATTTCCTCTTGACGCGTCCTCTTGCCATTTGCCTTGGCATCCTCTTTCTTCATCTTTCTTCTGTTGTGGTCTTCTTTAGAGCCTCTACTATGACTATCAGTAGCCATCTTCTTCTCTTCTCTCTTCATGAGCTCCTCACTCACTCACCATGAGCTGCATTAAAGCCTCTGCAACAACAAGTCCTCCTTGTTGCAACTTACCTCACCAAGCTTTCCTTTGTACTTGGTCTTCTGGCAAGCCCTTGGTTCTCTATCTCTGGAACCTCCTTTGAGCACTTCTCTCTGCTCCTTCTAGGCTTCAACTCATCTTCACTTCTCAAGAACACAACTGCCCTCTTGTATTTCAATCACCATGAAATACTTGGTTCTGACCACCTCTTCTTTCACTTAGAAAGTCTTACTAGCTTCCTTAATACCTTAGCAATCCTACCCACATCCTCTATGGAATTTCCTTTGTGATTTGCAACAATCCCTTTGTAGTAACAAGTCTCCTTCTTGCTACATATGCTTTACTAAGCTTCTCTCCTATTTTGAGCTCAGCCTCCTAGCATTTCTCTGGTTCTTTCCTCTAGAACCAATTCAAGTAATCCTTGCTCTAGATGTTGCAACCTTCTCACCTTCTTATATTGTCACCTGCATATCAATGTATAAACACACATTCTCAAATCAAAACAGAACATATCACCTCACCTTCAAGATCTCAACATGATCTTGTTCCACCATTCCACCTATACCTTGAATGAATTGTCCTTTGTTTCTTGTATCTGCAAGTTCTACTACACATCACCTCTGTGTGCCTTCTTTCTATCAGATTAAAATCTAATCCTTCCTTGCATGCATAAACATCTTAACACATAGCTTGTTCTCAATTCTTTCACATAGAATTTCTTTGTTCTGTTTTAACAGCAATTGTTTCAATTACAATTCTGCTCTGATACCAAAATGATGTCGGGTTACCCCGCTTACACCCACAATATGCATGTAATATGCATAATCACACTTGTCCCAGGTATTTTAACTCTCTAAGGAGTCAAAATCTTCACCCTCCAATGGTTAAGGCCCCTATTAATCAACATAGGCTAACTCCTAGCCATATATACTTATCGGGACTTTTAAAACCCTCTCATTAACCCTCATTACCCCTTAACCATGTATATATAACCTTTTCCTTTCTTAACATTGGTTATATATAATTAACACATAAAAAAACCTTCCATCGGTGTTATTTCCTTATAAACCATTACAACGGAAATACCCACAAAACAAACCTTTCCACTTTAGTACGGTCTTGACATGCTTCCCAAGGTTCCACCTTTATCGCAATCGATATCGGCTCCTCCGCAGGTCACAATAATACACACCTCCTCCACATCCAATATGCGATTGAACTATCAGACTTCAACCTTTATAAACCCGTGCTCATAACTTCATTGGGTCTGCACCCATCGACCCTTCACATTATCGTGTGTCACTTCCATACCCCAATCCCTGAATGACCAACTCGCATATTAAACCTTTGTCGTTGATCTACTCTTAGTATATCCGACGGTTCACATTTTCTTCAGGTTTACAATGCACACGGGGGTTAACCGCCCAATAAAGCGTTTCCCCTCACTCCTCTGCTGCTACGTGTCCTTCGATTAGTGGAATTGGAGCCAAGCCCTTGATACCACTTACCACTACTTTGCCACCCAAAATACCACTCAAGGTTATAAATCTGCCTTTTCACTACGTTAACTCCTGTGCTCTTTCACATGCGATAACCGTTGATCTACTCCATCGGTCGATTCTGATAGTTCCTTTAGGTTCCTCTATTGTTTAATCTAGACTGTTGATCAATGAGATTCAACAGTTACTCTACACCAATGCCTCACTTCTCCGCTCATCCCTTTTACTTAGATTTTACGCTATTTTCATTGGTTCCTCTGCGATTTTGGGGATTTCTTCAGGGTTTTGGGTTTTCACTCTTCTGCTTCCTTAGAGCTTAACTCCGCGAATTCTCCCTTCGCTTCCTCTCCAGAGCTTCCTTTGATTCTTCAGCTGGATTCCAAGATCCCTAATGACTCCTCTGAATCATTCTCTCCTCTCTGCGCATGCTACAGAACTCAGTCTGTAACCCTATTATAGAACCTACGACTTCATATATCATTCATTCATTAAACACTCATTTTACATACTAACACAATTATGGAATCATCCATTGTATATATAAATATGAACAAATGATACATATCGAGACTCTCTGTCTCTCATAGGCATGTTCTTCAGTATCAGTGGCCTCCTCCTTTCACTATGCCCATAGGCTTACATTTATACTGGAAAGGTTATTTGAACTAATTCTAGTTCAAATCCTAGATCTACTGAACTGACTCCTAAATGCCCTCTATCCTCTATGTCCACTTCTAACTTCATTTAATTCCTAATAATTCTCTCTAGTTCCTCGAATCATGAACTGCTTTAAGAGTTATAATTGACTTCTAACTCTTTTGTCATTGCTGACCACTCATGTTCTCCTTTATTCGAGAGCATTTACAAGATATCTCACATTATCTAATTAATTCCTATTCTATGCACTCAAAATCCTAAATATTACATAATTCATCACTTAGGAATCCAAATTCCTTAAAATAAATGACCCCCCTGTGTCTACTAATTTACAATGATTTTCCTTAGGTTGAATGCTCCTGCATCAGACATGTTGTCACAGATAAAGCCAAACAACTTTAAGGAGGAAAGTAATGACAAAAGTTGGATATATGCTATGAATGAGGAGCTATACCAAATTGAGAAGAACGTGACTTGGGAACTAACACCAAGACCTATCGAAAAGAATGTCATTGGCAAAAAATGGTTATTCAAAAATAAGATGAATGAACAAGGTCAAGTTGTTCAAAACAAATCTAGACTAGTGTGTAAGGGTTACTCATAAGTGGAAGGTCTTGACTATGAAGAGACTTTTGTGCCAGTTATGAGACTAGATGCAATCAAGATGTTTTTGTCCTTTCTATGCTATAATGATTTCAAGGTGTACAAAATGGACGTGAAGTTTTCATTCCTAAATGGTAATCTTGAGGAAGAAGTCTGTATGGAACAGCCAGAAGATTTTTCATTATCAGATAAACCTAACTATGTCTATAGGTTAAAGAAAGCACTATATGGTCTCAAATAAGCACCACAGGAGTGGTACTCTATACTGGACAAGTACCTTGAAAAACAAGGTTTCAAGAGAGGAAGAGTTGATAGTAATCTATACATAAAGGCTGATGGAGATGAATTACTACTTATAGTTGTGTATGTGGATGATATGATGTTTGTCATCAATAAATATCATCTACTAGAATGGTTTTCTGAAGATATGAAGATCGAGTTCGAAATGTCAATTATTGGAGAACTTACCTTCTACCTAGGGCTCCAAATCCTACAAAATGTTGGAGGCATATTCATTTCACAAGAGAAACACCTAAGAGATATGCTGAAAAGATTCAAAATAGAAGATTGTAAACCTATCTCAACCCACATGACTATTGGATATAAGCTATATGCAAGGGATGAATATCCTAATGTGGATCAAAAGTTTTACAGATCAATGATAAGAATTTTGTTATACCTAATGGTGTCTCAACTAGAAATAATGTTGGAAGTCGAACTAGTAGAAAGATATCAATCAACACCCAAGAAAAGCCATTTGTTAGCAACAAAAAGAATATTTAGGTACTTGAAAGGGACTACAGGTAAAGGACTATGGTATCTGAAAGTTAAGGACTTTACGTTGATAGCATACACAGATGTGGATTGGGCCAGCTGTGTGGATGACAGAAAAAGTACAAGTGGTGGTGTATTCTACTTAGGAGACTCTTGTGTGTAATGGCTAAGCAAAAAACAAACACCATTTTCTCTATCTACACTGGAAGATGAATACATAGCAGTTGCAACCTGTTGCACACAAGTGTTGTGGATGAAGAAGACACTTCAGGATATGAAGATAAATTTCAGTAAGCCAATATCTATCAAATGTGACAATACAAGTGCAATAAGATTTTCAAAAAATCATATCCTTCATTCAAAGACCAAACATATCCCTATAAAGTACCACTTTATTAGAGAACAAGTGGTTGAAAAAATAATGAAGATGGAGTACATACCAACAAAATAATAGGTAGCAGTTATATTTACAAAGCCTCTTTCTAGGAAACCATTTGAGTATCTGAGAATCAAGCTAGGGATAGTTCCTACAGGTGCTTCTCACTGATGTAACTTCAAAAGGATAATCTAAAACTTGAAATTGAATGCACCATATAAGGGGGAGACTGCAAGAGAAGGAAGAAGTAAAGAAGAGGAACATGAAGCACATGGTTTTGTCAAAAATTTGAAGCAGTTAAGAAGTAGCAAGAACAAATACATCATAAAATAGTGAAATCAAGGCATCTTCTTGATGAGCAAGCAACATAAATCAGGTGCATCATCCAAAAGTTCATCCTTTAATGCAATTTTTCCTAAGAAATACACACATGTATATATCTTGTGCATAAATGTTTTCAAAATGGACATTTTCATATCTAAACAAAGCATGTTGGCATCATCATAATTTTCTCAAATCTATTTATTTTATAAATGTTTATGGAGAATGCAGCATTGTAAATCATAATGACCCTTGTACTTAACTGGCATGTGGTCCATGAAGTAAGAAAAAATGTGACCTCTACAATTATATGAAAGAAAAAGCATTGTCATCTTATCTTAAGGAGTGAATTTATACATCTATACGTTTGGTTACTAATAGCCCTCATCATGAAGCCACATGAGTTCGTCATCTAAACCATATTACTTACAGATTCTGTTCAAAAAGTTTTAGCAAGTAAGCAGATAATCAAGTTCAAATTGCTGCAAAAGAACATAAGTTTGCGACTCAAGAAAATTATGAAGATGGGTCTACAATCATAAAGCTGTCATACACTACAATATCTTAATGCATCACGAGGATATTGCTAAATCCTTTATTGTTGTAGTATAAGAGCAAAGATTTGAATGCAAATAATGGAAATCCAATCAAAATTTTCTCACAGGGACATGAGCATAAAATCAACTCATCAATATTTCATCTCCATATCCAATCAAATCAACAATATCAACAAGTTCTTGACATAAGTATATGATTAGAAAGACTAATATTTTTAATTCCGAAAAAGAAATAACATCAAATACAGGCAAAGGCTCTTCTCAAACTATATGAAAGTACTTTTGTGCCCTAGTATTCTACAATTATTATGCAATTAATATATTATCAACACTCATGGTGAACTACTTCAAGATAAACTTGTTCAAGAGAAACTAAACTCATTCTTTATTTTGATTATGCGAGGCACTTGTATTTTATACATGCTTCCTACCCAGTCCTTCAACCAAAGTAGTTGCCTGCCTCCTTACCTTCTCTATTAGTGTCCTATTGGTGGTGAAACTTCTCTCTTTGTTTCTGTTGTTGGAAGACTATTATTATTTCCAATTGGTTCTCGAACAAGCTCTGAATATGACTATCAACCTGGAAAGGATATTATCAATTGTTGGTTTTATATTCGATGATTAGTCAATTGTTTGTGCTTTCAGGTTTAGACATAGGTTTTGCATTTTACAACGAAAATTCACAAATATGGTTACATCAAGGATAACCCTATATGCACATAGAATTGGATTATAAAATAATTAATGTTCTCCAACTAAATAGAATTGCATGTCGTACTCTCTTTCTTGCTTGAACAACCTTTATTTCACTATCTGAACAACCTCTATGCCCTCAATAAATTGCACAACTTGTCATGCAATACCACGATGTTTCGCAACTGACCTAGTTTTAGTTTCACTCATACTCGTATACAAATCACACATCAGTGAAATTTTTATTAATTAATGTTTGAATGAGAATGATTCATGTTGTTTCTTCACGCGACTGTCCTATAATAGTGGTGACTCATGTTGCTTAACATCCAATGGCGAGGGCATATCGAGATGTTAGTAAGGCTACAACATTGATGCTACAGGTGATTGAAGGTATTGTCTAAAACAAAAATAGTAAACACATCATATCATAATCCAGACTGATTGTTAGCTTCCACTCTTGGCTAGTAAATCGTATGTTTCATATCAATCCATCTGACTACTTGGATAAGACAATTCTAGTACAACCCTTCTGGTTGAGAAGGTCGACCATCGTAGGCACTAAGGGTGATCATGGATGGAGCAAGCTTAGGAGGACCTAAATTTTTCCAAACTTGGGCAGACATTATGCAAGTGTTATATACTGATAGATTCAAGTTATTTTGCATGGGATTGTAATACACTAGTTTCTTTAGAGGAAAAATGTATATCCACACAGTGTTGTAGAGAATCTTGTTTCAGCCAAAGGAATTACATCTTCTGAGGCAATTTGGTATCATAAAATTAACAATATCCACTTCAATTGACATATATTGCATTAATAATAAATCACATTGGTATATGATATGTCAAGAGTTGATATATTAATATTTAAATTTTTCTCATCCACATACCTATTGTCATGAATATATGGTATTATTCGAGCCTTATTAGAGTCATGAATATATATTATTATTGCAGCGTTATTATTTCATCCTTATTGTTGAAGTTATATTATTGAAGCCTCATCGTCTCATCACCAGTATGGTTATAATGTACCGAATACTTCTTGCAGCTTCTATTAACTGGTGTTGACATTGATTTATGGAGGAATCATTGGGTTTTTTCCTAGCATCCACATGCAAAGACACTAAGAAATATTTTGAGTTGTTTTTAAGAACACCTTTTGGAGTTGCATCTACAAGTCAAGGACATTATATATTGTGCAATTAAATCCCTTTCCATTGATGTCAATTGGGGAGGGATATATGGAAACATAATGAATGCAAAAGAAGAGGAAACAAAAGGAATCAATGGGTTGACATCAACACCAAAGAGGGAGAATGTTGGTAATGTTTGCATTGAATTCAAACTAGTGGATGTGTTGATATTAATTCATGATGTATGACATTGTTGCAAGAGTGGCATTGTTACAAGAGTGCTTTAAATGCAAAGGCTTAAAGTGATGTGAAGTGCAAAGGCTATACTAATCAATGTGAAGGCTAAACATTGTCAAGTGAGACATGAAATATTGAGACAAAAGCTGAAATATGTATATTTCTTTGAACATAAAACTGTAGATAATACAAATTTGATTTGTCTCTTGTAATTATTACTAATTTAGCTATTAGTTTAGCTCTATTTTATATTACAAATAATTTTCAGAACTGAAAGTGAAGAGACAAACTTGTGAGCCGTTTTTGGAAGTCTAAGAGACTATGCTTCATCTCATATTCCCACAAAGAATACAAATAGCCAAGATGGCATGCTTATAAAATATAGAATGTGGAGTGGAAAAATGACCTATTTTTTTGGAAGGGAATGATTTTGCATCAGAGAGTTGATGAGCAGTAGGGGAAGAGAAAAAGAGTGAAAATAAGAAGTTCAGTAGTAAAATTGATAGAAAAAATGTATATGAAGTAACCAACATTTGTGACTTGATGTTGTGATTGCGACATTTATGTTCCATTCTATGTTGCAGCTTGAAAAAGAATAGCTTGTAGCTTGTTGAGGTAGGAGCCTCCTGTGGGTTGTAGCCTATAGAAAACTTGTGGGATTTGGAGCTTCCTTTGAGGTAGGAGCCTCTTGTAGGTTGTAGCCTACAAAAATATGATGTAATGAGTAGAAACTTTCCTTCACATCACTTTCAACCTAAAATTCGTGGTTTTTCTCCCTTTGAGGTTTTCCACTTATATATGGTGTCTTCATGTGTTTATTCTTGAATGTTGTGTGAATGTTTTGAATTCTTGATAAATAAATATGCAAATTTCTCTCTTTGACACCTACAAAAGGAATTCAATAATGATTGATCACAGACGTAAACCATTAGATGCATAAGAAGAAAATTAAGTTGAGCAAAAGTAAGGAATTTGAATTACTGATTCCCCCCCCTTCAATAATTACCAATCATAAATATCATATATTTATCCTCTTCATCATTCATCTTGTACCTACAAAAGCATAGCTAATGTGTTTCTTGAATTCCTTTTAAAAATGTTACCATCCACCTGAATACATAGGTTTCCAACCATTGTATCCGCCAATTCTCTAGGAAACCTTTTCTTGTACATGGTTCAGCAACATATCTCTACATCTATACATTCAACTCCCCCTACATCATTAACATCACTCATCGACTTGGGTTTTTCGGATTACCCTTAACTATACAACCTTCAAGTGGCTTCTTCTTGCCACATCACAAGTGGTTTTGGATGACCACAAACCAACCTATCTTGCAACAATCACAAATGGGTATTTAACACCACTTCTACATTCATGACAAGTGTTTATTCAACACCATTATCTCATCACTAGGGGTATATTTTCCTCATCATGCTTATAGTGACTCACATACATTCAATTTCTTATCATCCTTATCTAACATTTTCCTTTCAATACAAACATTCTATTCCACATTAAATACATTAGGGACCATTCAACATTTTTTGGGAGGTTGTTTTCATGGATACACTGCAATTGCATATTAATTATAAACATGGTATGGTACTTTTATTTACCTAGCTTCATATCCTTCTTCTTGTACCTTTGTCTTTCTTTTCCTTCTTTCACTTATATTGTCTTCTGTTGCTTCATTTTTTTGCTTCTTCGTCTCTTGCTACTTTTATTGCTTATTCTTCATGCATTGTTAGGTCCCTATACTAGTAGTGTAACCCCTTATTTTTATTAGTACAAGCCCCTTCTTATATTGTTGTGCCAATGTAGTCCCCATATTGTTATTATTGTGCCCCATAGAGGTTCACTATCATTATTATTGTGCCCTTACATTATTATTGTTATGTCGGCTCTAATTATATTATGACCCCTTAGACTCCTATATATAGAAATGTTAAAATTGGAAACCAGGGGAAAACTTCATGTGGGTCATCTTATTCATGGTTGATAATATTTTTATTAGATTCCTCTCGTCGAGAGGTGTAGCATTGATATAAAGATCATCTGATTCCGATAAGTATTCATGGAGATATGAATTTATTTTGATTATGGAATTATTATCAAGTCGACCTACAACTCATGTAGGCTCAGAAGCCCAACAGTTGCATCTATTCAAACACAAACCTTGTGTATAAATATAAGAGGACTTTTTCTCATTTTCACTCACTCTTCTCATCACATCTCTCTCTCTCTACTGTGCAGAAATGAGTCTCTTCTCTACTGCGTAGAAATGGGTCTCTCTCTCACACATGTGAAGCCGAAAGCTGTTGAACCTGAAGTTGCAACTGAAGATCCAAAGATTGACCTGCGTGGCCTAGAATATCTCCTCTTTGGAACTATGTGTAGATTCTTCTGAACCTCCTCTGAAAGCCGCAACTTTTGGTGGTGGAATGAAGTCAATCCGATGAATGGTTTGCAAGATATCGACTGCCCTAGTTTGAAGTTGGAAACTACTGAAACTGAAGTTGCAACTGCAGAAGTAAAGATTGACCTACGTAGTATAGAAGATCTCCTCATCTGAATTGCACTGTAGGTTCATCTAAACCTCCTCTGGAAGCCGCAACTTTTGGTGGTGGAATGAAGTCAATCCAATGAACAGTTTGCAAGATATCGACTGCACTAGTTTGAAGCTGGAAACTGCTGAAACTGAAGCTGCAGCTGCAGAAGTAAAGATTGACCTGCGTGGTCTAGAATATCTCCTCATCTGAACTTCATTGTAGGTTCATCTGAACCTCCTCTAGAAGCTACAACTTTTGTTGGTGGAATGAAGTCAATCCAACGAGCAGTTTGTGAGATATCGTCTGCCCTAGTTTGATAATGAAGCCGCTAATGCTGATGCTGCTGATCTAGGGTTTGCTACTACTGATATGAATCAGATTTATTGTACTATTTCTCTCTGTTAAATTATTGAAAATAAAAGAATATTTGATCAAAGGGTTTCCCCACACATTGTGGGGTTTGTCCCTAGCTAGCCGCCACATCTTGTGTCTCTTGTCTTGGATTATTTTCTATCGATCGTTTAATGTTCTATATGCACTTTACTTTATGTACATGTGATTGCTAATTTGTGGAATAAAATAAGAAAAAGAAGTAAACTATTATAAGCATAGAACATACCATAACTTAACATGGTATCAGAGCTGAGGTGAAGACAAAGCCTGAGCAAGAGCAAGAGTAATCACCAAAGAGAAGATTGGCAAGGCTATCCTAAAAGAACTATGGGGTCCTCAACACTCTTTCCTGCCAAAGACAAGCTCCGTGAGAAAGCTGACTATCACGGATGGAAGATGTCTATCAATTTAACCTTGGAGGATCAAGAAGTGTTGGGTTCTGTGAGAGGCAATATTGTTGAGCCTCCATCAAATGCATCCATTGTTGCCTGGAACAAATGGAAAAATGGAGAAGTAAAAACAAAGAAGATCATCCAGGACTCTATCGACAAGCGCTTGGTGGCCTACATCTCTGATCTAGACACCTCCAAGGAAATCTACAATAGACTGGTGAGTTTATTTAAAGTTAATGATGCAAATCAAGTTTCATTTCTTAGAAATAAGCTAAGGGAAATCAAGAAGGGTAAAGACGAGAGTATGCAAGCATACTTCTTAAGAATCACCGAGATCAGGAACGATCTCCTATATATTGGGTAAACTATTACTAACAGAGAAATGGAACTCACAACTCTTGGAGGATTACCATCTGAATGGTATGTGTTCAGGACTACTCTTCTGAACAATAATGTAATTCCCAGTTTCGAAGAATTAATGGCTAGATGCATTCAAGAAGAAACAAGGGTAGAAGAGCAGGAAATTCCTTTTGCCTAAAGATCCTCCTGCTGCTTTTTCTTCTCATGCTAAGAAAAGAAATAATTCTGGGTCTAAATCGAAAATAAAGGCTGGATCTAAGGGTGGAAGAAAAGGACAATGTTTCATTTGCAAGGGAGTGCCCTAATAGAAAGGACTCTCACCGTGACGATGATCAAAATCGCTCTCATGGTAATCGAAGGAATGGAAAATTCAATAGCAAAGGTAAGAGGAGAGATGGAGATCGAGGAAGAGGACAACCATTCAAGAAGCCTAGAAAGTCCAGGATGTATTAAATGCATTGGACCTCAAAAAGAACCTAGTGTCCATCTCGACAATGGAAGACAAGGGATACAAGGTAACCTTCAGCAATGGCAAGATATGTATATGGAAAAATAATGTTAAATATGCCTTTACTCTTGGGTTTAGTGTTGATTCATTATATCAGGTCAATGGAAATCCGCTAGGTGTCATGTCTTATGACACAACTCTTCAGTCTGAACTTTGGCATCGAAGGTTTTCCCACCTTCATTACAAAGCTCTACCCGATGTAAGATAGATGGTAACAGGGATGCCTGAATTCCAAGTAGAGAAAGAAGGTGTATGTCCGAGATGTTCCAAAGGAAAGCTCAAAAGGGGACCGTTCCCCTCAAGCCAAAGCAAGACCTCCGATATATTACAGTTGGTTCACTCAGGCATATCTGAGGTTGACATTAAGAGGGAGACTACTACACCACATACTCCTGAGCAGAATGGTGTGGCAGGAAGGAAGAACCACACGATTGTGGAAGCTGTCTGTGCCATGCTACATGATCAAAGACTTTCGAAGTTTCTATGGGCTGAAACTACAAACGTTGTTGTATATGTAAAAAATCGATGCCCTCATCAAGCATTGGGTTCCAAGACTCCTCAAGAAAGTTCACTGGTAAGAAACCTAATGTTTCTCATTTTAGAATTTTTGGAAGCCCTGTATATTTCCATGTGCCGAAAGAGAAAAGAAATAAATTGGGTGCATCTAGAAAGAAGGGAATTTTCGTGGGCTATGGTGAAAATACTAAAGGCTATAGAATCTATGTAGCCGGTCAAAGGGAAGTCGTAATTAGTCATGATGTCACCTTTGACAGCGATATGGCTCTCAGCAAGGTGAACAATCTTTCGACTTTGAGGAGCTCTCAAGAAGCCCACACCAAGGAATTGAAAGAAAATGATGATGAATTAATGCCTGATGTAGAAGAACCTATGGATCCGATTGATCCTCCTCCACATGAGCCTTCCTCTTCTAGGAAGAGACCTTCATGGCTTAGGGGGCTATTTGATGATGCTGAAGGACATGCTGCACCCCGAGGAAGCTTTCGTGAAAGTAAGAAACCTAATAGGTATCATGGATACCTGACCATCATGAGCATGATCATACAAAATGAGCCTTCATCATTCTCAGATGTCGTCAAGCATCAAGTATGGAAGGATGCTATGACCGAAGAAAATGAGTCTATGATGAAGAATGATGTCTGGGAAGTAGTTCCCAGACCCCAGGACAAGACAGTTGTTACTTCCAATGGCTTTACAAGATAAAGCATGCAGTAGATGGAAGTACGGAAAAGTATAAGGCTCGTTTTGTTGCTCATGGTTTCTCCCAGAAGGAAGGTATAGACTATGATGAGATATTTGCACCTATTGCCAGATATATGACCATCCGCTTGATCATAGCCCTTGCTACTTCACAAGGATGGAACCTACATCAGATGGATGTCAAGACTGCGTTCTTGCACAGCTCGATCAAAGAAGAGGTCTACGTGGAGCAACCCAAAGGATTTGAAATTTATGATCGAAAATCTCATGTATGCAGGTTGAAGAAGGCTCTCTATGGGCTGAAGCAAGCACCCCAAGCATGGTATGAGAGGGTCGACAGCCACTTGATGAAGCTGGGATTCACTAGGAGTGAAGCTAATCCTAATCTTTACTTTAAGGTTGAAGATGATAAACCTCTCATACTGGTATTGTATGTGGATGACCTCTTTCTAACAGGTGCAGACGCTCTCATTCACAAATGTAAGAGGGAGTTGGCTTATGAATTTGAAATGAAGGACCAAGGACTTGAAGTATGGCAAAAGCCAAGGGAAATTTTCCTATATCAAGGAAAATATGTGGTAAAGATATTGGAAAGATTTGCTATGATGGACTGCAAGCCTGTGACTACCTCGAGGATCTTAACTTTTAGAAGTTATATGGTAGTGATGTCGGACCAGATTTGGGAAATGCCTTTGAGTTTCAAAAACTCATTCACGTTGATGTTCTTGGTGAACCTGCGTCTGAACATATGTTTTGCAGTTAGCACTCTGAGCTCATATTTGGTTGAGCCTCACTGCACTGATGCCAAGAATCTTCTAAGATATCTTCATGGCACAATTACTATTGGATTGAGATACACTACTGGAAATATGAAACTGCATGATTATTCGAATGCTAACTAGGCAGGTAGTGTGGAGGATCACTAGAGCACTTTTTAGTGTTGTTTCTCTTTAGATTCTGCTTCGATATAATGGATGAGAAGGAAGCAGAAGTTAGTTGCCATAAGCACCACCGAGACTGGATACATATCTACGAGTATTATCTCGTATGAAGCTGCCTAGTTGGGGAAGCTCTTCAGTGAGCTGTTTGAACACATACCATTGTGATTCTCTATAACAACCAGAGGTGGGATTCGATTATTGAGGAATTATGTATTCTTCAATTGCTCCAATAGATAGACATCATCTGGGATATAGTAAGTCGATGAGCAAGGAGACTCCATTGCATTAAGATGATGTACAGGTCGATACACCTTGTTGAAGCCCGAGGAAAGATATAATCTGTGATTTTCCCAAATGACTTGGAGTCAGAAAGAAACCCTTGTACAAGGGTCCTGCATGTTGCATACATTGAGCTCTAGGAGCTCTAAGGGCTTGCGGTTCTTACTGGAACAACATACGACCACAGGGTGGCTCACCCTACCCTAATGGTGCGCACTGGAACAAGATGATTCGCTCTCTTGTGGGACAAGATGATTCGCTCTCTTGTGGAACAGGATGATTTGCTCTCCTGTGTAGCAGGATGATTAGTTCTCGTGTGAGGCCTGGATTGATGTGTTCTCCATGGCGATTGTAGCAGGATTGATGTGTTCTCCTGTGAGCCCTGGATTGATGTGTTCTCCATGGTGGCCTGGATTGATGTGTTCTCCATGGTGATTGTAGCAGGATTGATGTGTTCTCCTGTGAGGACAAGATTGATTAGTTCTCCTGTTGAGGCATCCTACCCATGCAGTCTGGGACTCATGGGAAGTACCTCTCATCTATCATGAGTAGGGAAATGAAGTTAGGGACCATAGTAGTACCGATGGATGCATCGTTGTATCTACTGTACTCCCTACGCTAGGATGACCTCCATTGATCTGGGATCAATGATACTGGTCTGGGACAAGTGGTAGGAATTGTACCATACTATGACGCTGACTTTGGGTCGGTTGATACTGGTCTGGGACCAGTGGTACATACTCCAAGACTGGCTTCATGTTAGTGCGGTACTGGTCTGGGACTAGTGCGAGTGGTACATACTATGACGCTGACTTCAGGTCGGTTGAGACTAGTTTGGGACCAGTGGTACACCCTCTGAGACTACGATACTGATCTGGGACCAATGGTAGGAGTGGTACTTACTATGAAGCTAACTTCAGGTCTGCTGAGACTAGTCTAGGACCAGTGATACGCACTCTGAGATTGAATTTGAGTTAGTGGAGGATGATACTGGTCTAGGACCTGTGAAGTTGTACTCACTATGACGCTGACTTTGGGTTGGTTGAGACTAGTCTAGGACCAGTGGTACATACTCTGAGACTGACTTTGAGTTAGTATGATACATCCTCAATCATTTCTTCTTCTTCATAATTAGGACAAAAGCAGAGCAGAACAGAACAATGCAAGAGTAGAGAAGAACAGAGCAAAATAGTACCGATCAGTACAGGGCAGAACAAGACAAAGCAGAATAGGAAGAATAGAGCAGAGTAGGGCAAGGGTCAGGCTATACAAGGCAGTGCATTTGATGGATGAATAGTAACGATCGATAGACAGATTGCAGATGAAGTTCTCCCTAGTTGAGAGGGAGTGTTAAAATTGGCAACCAAGGAAAACTTCATGTGGGTCATCTTATTCATGGCTGATAATATTTTTATTAGATTCCTCTCATCGAGAGGTGTAGGATTGATATAAAGAACATCTGATTCCGATAAGTATTCATGGAGATATGAATTTATTTTGATTATGGAATTAATATCAATCCGACCTACAACTCATGTAGGCTCAGAAGCCCAACAGTCGCATCTATTCAAACACCAACGTTGTGTATAAATATAAAAGGACTTTTTCTCATTTTCACTCACTCTTCTCATCACATCTCTCTCTCTCTACTGTGCAGAAATGAGTCTCTTCTCTACTGCGCAGAAATGGGTCTCTCTCTCACACATGTGAAGCCGGACGCTGTTGAACCTGAAGCTGCAACTGCAGATCCAAAGATTGACCTACGTGGCATAGAATATCTCCTCTTTGGAACTACATTGTAGGTTCATCTAAACCTCCTCTAAAAGCTGCAACTTTTGGTGGTGGAATGAAGTCAATCCGATGAACGGTTTGCAAGATATCGACTGCCCTAGTTTGAAGCCGGCAACTACTGAAACTGAAGCTGCAACTGCAGAAGTAAAGATTGACCTTCATGGTCTAGAAGATCTCCTCATCTAAACTACACTATAGGTTCATCTGAAACTCCTTTGGAAGCCACAACTTTTGGTGGTGGAATGAAGTCAATCCGATGAACGGTTTGCAAGATATCGACTGCCCTAGTTTGAAGCCAAAAACTGCTGAAACTGAAGCTGCAACTGCAGAAGTAAAGATTGACCTGCGTGGTCTAGAAGATCTCCTCATCTGAACTATGTTGTAGGTTCATCTAAACCTCCTCTAGAAGCCACAACTTTTGGTGGTGGAATGAAGTCAATCCGACAGTCAGTTTGTGAGATATCATCTGCCCTAGTTTGATAATGAAGTCGCTAATGCTAATGTTGCTGATCTAGGGTTTGCTAATGTTGATATGAATCAGATTTATTGTACTATTTCTCTCTGCTGAATTATTGAAGATAAAAGAAGATTTGGTCAAAGGGTTTCCCCACACATTTTGGGGTTTGTCCCTGGCTAGCCGCCACATCTTGTGTCTCTTGTCTTGGCTTGTTTTCTGTCAATCTTTTAATGTTCTATCTGCACTTTACTTTATGTACATGTGATTGCTAATCTGTGGAATGTAATAAGAAAAAGAAGTAAACAGTTATAAGCATAGAACATACCATAACTTAACAAGAAAGGAGGTCTTGTCATTTGTATCATCTAAGAATTATTCATTTGTGTAATGCAAAGGAGGTTGCCCCCTCAAAGAGGCTTATTCCTAAGATGTTGATCTATCTTTTCTATCTTTTTGTGAGCTAGTTTCATAACATTTGGTATCAAAGCTATGGATTCTAGGGTTTCGCTGCCCCAAACAAAACATCGTGGAAATTTTTCTATAACGTTTTCGCTACAAAGTTTCAGAAGCTACAAAAAAAACCCATATGAGAAGAAAACGGTCTGAACCTCGTGTCTAAATTTTAGATCTTTTCATGCTACATTTTTGGAGATATGATCTAAGGAAATTAGGGTTTTTGCAAGCTCCATAATTTCCTCTAAAATAGGTCATCGTGGAATTTTCGCTATAACTCTTTCACTACGAAGTTTTAGAAGCTACAAAAAGAACCCATTTGAGAAGAAATCAGCCTGAACCTTAGTTCCAAATTTCAGATCCTGCTCACTATATTTCCGGAGATACAAGCTGAGGAAGTTAGGGTTTTTGCAGACCCTCGAATTACATTCCAACCAGGTCACCTTGGGAAAATCGTCATAACTTTCTCTCTAAGAAACAAATTGAAATTTCGTAAGAAGTTGCAGAAAGAGGACGGACTATAGTTTTCCGTGCATATTTTTCAGATCCAAAGGTCGAAAAAGTGACACATGGCACATCGTACAAGTTCACTCTACTGAAAAATTATATAATCAGGTCATCTTAGGAGATTGGGCATAACTCTTTCTTGGAGAATCAAATTCTGATCAGACTCGTTGGGTTAGAAAGAGGACTCAAAGGGCTACTACAAGAGACAATTTTAGAACTTTGACATCTGAAAGTGTAGAGTTACAATTATTTCAAGATCAAGCTCCTGAAATCAAGAAAAGGCAATATGAGGAAGTTTGATGGAAAGGATCCAGTAAATTGGATACTACAGATGGAGCAATATTTTGATTTACATGGTGTACCACTATTACAAAAGGTATGTATTGCATCTTCATATTTAGAACCGAATCAATTTTTATGGTATAAAGGGCTTTGTTCTCGTAAACAACTTGTTACATGGTCAATTTTCACAAAGGAAATGATAACACATTATGAGGATACAAAGAGAAACACCTTCTTTAGAGCAACACCACAAAAATGGGAAGAAAAAAGAGAAAAAGGGTTTTGTTACAAAGTGGAAATCAAAATTATGGCAACAAGGAAGTCTACCCCTCACAACTATAAAGATGGAAGTGTTGTTTCTCGTAGCCTTCCACAACCTACAAGGTTACACCACAATAATTGGAAGAAAAAAGAGAAGAAGGGCTTTGTTACAATTGTGATAACAAATACATTAAAGGTCATAAGTGTGCTGAGAAGAAATTATTTTACATTGATTATGGAGAGGAGGAAAAAAAGAATCAAGAAATGTCAAAAGAAGAGTATATACACCAGGAACCAAGCCCAGAGAAAGAAGAAATGAATCCAACCATATCTTGTAAAGCATTGGAAAGAATTACCACTCCTAAAACTCTCAAGATAGAAGGACATATCAAGAAGAAAAAGGTTCAAGAAGTGAAAGATCACATCGTGAAAGAAGAAATGAATCTGACCATATCTTGTAATGAATTGGACGAAATTGCCAGTCCTCAAATGATCAATATAGAAGGACATATCAAGAAGAGAAATGTTCAAGAATTGAAAGATCACATTGAATCTCAAGAAATCAATCTGACCATATCTTGTAATGCATTGGAAGAAATTACCACTCCTCAAACTATGAAGATAGAAGGACATATCAAGAAGAAAAAGGTAAGAGTGTTGATTTATTCGGGTAGTACCCATAATTTTATTGATTGTAAGATAGCCAAGGAATTGATTTGCTTCCTATATCCAACACCAGAGTGTCAAGTGATGGTTGCAAGTGGAGGAACCATAAATTGCTATAGAAAGTGCCATAATATCAAGCTGTCCATGGGAGAATGTGTATTTAATAGCCCAATGTTTTCCATTCCAATGGCTGGTGCTGATGTTTTACTAGGAGTATAATGGCTACAATCTTTGGGTACGATAGCTTTTAATTTTCAAGAAATTTTCTTGAAAATTTTTTGGGAAGGAAAGGAAGTTGAATTGAGGGATATCGAAGGAAAACCTGGAAATATAATCATCTCTAACAACATGACAAAGCTTCTAAATAAAGAACAGCGGGTGTAATTTCACAATTATGTTCACTAGAGGATCCCACATCTAAATCATTTATTTCTCTAGATCTCCAAAACGTTTTGGACAATCATTCCAAGGTATTTGAGACTCCCAAAGGCCTCCCACCTATTCATGTTCATGATCATGCTATTCATTTGATTCCATGAAGTGTTGCTCCAAACATCAAGCCTTACATATATCCATATGCCCAAAGGAGTGGGAACTCATTCAAAAGTTGCAGAAGGTCCTAATTCAACCAGTATTGTGAGAACTTGACAAGGAAGGAAAAATAATATTGGAACCTGAAGCAGTCACAAAACCGAGGAGTTGAAAGCTACAAAATAGATCAATTTCAGAGTATCTCATCAAGTGGAAGAACTTACCCGCTAAAGATTCCACATGGGAGGACAAGAATTTATACATAATCATTAATAACTACTCAAGCATTGAGGACAACACTTTTTGAAGGAGAGGGGCATGTTAGGTCCCTATACTACGAGTGTAACCCCTTATTATTATTAGTACAACCCCCTTCTTATATTTTTGTGCCCATGTAGTCCCCATATTGTTATTATTGTGCCCCATAGAGGCCCACTATTGTTATTACTGTGCCCTTCCATTATTATTGTTATGTCGGCTCTGATTATATTATGAACCCTTAGACTCCTATATATAGAAAGAAGGTCTTGTCATTTGTATCATCTAAGAATTATTCATTTGTCTAATGTAAAAAAGGTTGCCCCCTCGAAGAGGCTTATTCCTAAGGTGTTGATCTATCTTTTCTATCTTTTTGTGAGTTGGTTTCATAACATGCATCAACTTTCTTTCTTTTTCTTTTTCCTTGCACTTCTTGTTGGGTGTGTGTTATATTCTTTCCATGACTAGCCCCACACATGGGGGGGTGAAAGCCCCCCTTTGTTTATTGCATGGGGCACAATAGAGGGGTCATGGGGGGGTGGTAGCCCCCCCTGTCGGGAGGTTTGAGGGGGGGTGGTAGCCCCCCTCTATGTGGTTCGGAGCAGCACCCCGGGGACAACATGTTTGGACCCTATATTAGGTGGCAAGACCTACCTATGGTTCTGTGCGTGGTTTTCACACATGGATTTGGACATGATGGTTTTTTTCCCATGGTATTTTTGTAGATCCGGTCAAGGGAACTAAAATTATGTTCTAATATAGGGTTAATGGATTGGGTTTTATGGATTCTTCGGCATGTATATATATGTATTGTAACATTGAAAGGAATATAATGAAAAATCAATTTAGTAGCCCTAGTTTTGGGATCCAGGGGAAAATATTTGTGTATATCTATTTTATGTTTTATGCTCTCACCATTGTTTATCTTTTGTTTTTAGAATTCATATGCATGTAATTTGTATGGGGTTAAAACCTACATTTGGTATCAAAGTTATTTTGGCTTCAAGGGGACGCCTTTGTTGCTGAGGGGTTTTGCTCTGGCCTATGGTAGATTTTGTCCAGTGGGAGATCTGCGGGATTGATTCTTGTGGTGAAAGAAGATAGCGAGAAGTGGAATGATAGAGATCAAGAAATTTTTGAGTTGTGGAATCTCAATATGGAGGATCTGTTGGTGGATAAGGATTAGTGGATTGCAATAGATCTGGGTACTAAACCAATGATAATGTCAGAAGAAGACTAGGCAAAGTTGGATCGGAAGGCCAAGAGCACAATACAGTTGTTTATATCAGATTCAGTATTATTGAATGTATCAAGGGAAACTTCAGTGAAGGTTTTGTGGGACAAGTTAGGGACTTTGTACCAATCTAAGTCTTTGGTGAACAAACTATTCCTACGGAAAAAGTTGTATAACTTGAGGATGAAGGATGGAGACTCGGTGATAAATATGATGGTGTTGATGTCTTATTAGGCGATGATAGGAAGTCTAGAATCATTGGTCGTGGAAAAGTCAAGTTGAAGTTACAAGGTGGAAGGATTAGAACACTTCTGGGTGTTCTGCATATTCTGGCATTGGCCAAAAATCTAATTTCTATAAGAAAGTTGGATGATGCAGGTTTAAAAACAATGTTCGAGAAAGATACCTGCAAGATGGTTCAGGGAGCACTGGTATTGATGCGGGGAGATTGGATTGGAACTCTTTACAAGCTTCACTATAACACTATTATTCATGGGTACAATAGTTTTGTGGTTCCTAGAAATGGAGCAGAAAATCTAGTGGTCTCTAGAGAAAAGACCATGCTATGGCATCAAAGACTTGGACATATTGGAGAGAAGCGCCTTCGAACACTTCATGGTAATGGTATGGTAGAAGGTATGTCTAATTGCTCTCTGGATTTTTATTTCTATGAAAATTGTGTATATGGGAAGCAGAATCAGGTGAGTTTCCCCTCTAGTGCTAAGAGGGAGAAACATATATTAGAGTTTGCGCACAGTGATGTGTTTGGACCTGTGTTGGTTCCATCACTGAGTAATTTTGTGTACTATTTATCATTTATAGATGACTTCTCAAGGAATACATGGATATATTTCCTTGAGAAGAAACCTGAAGTCTTTCATAGGTTTAAAGAATTTAAGGCTCTGGTGGAAAACTAGATAGAGAAGAAGATAAAGGTGTTGAGGATAGATAATGGTGGAGAGCTTTGCAACAAGGAATTTGAAGAGTTAGGTATGAAATGTAGTATAGCACGGTAGAAGACTACTCCATACACACATCAGTAAAATAGAGTTGCAAAAAGAATGAACAGGATGTTGATGGAAAAGGCAAGAAGCATGCTCAGTGGTGTCAGGTTAGGACAAGAATTCTGGGGAGAGGCAGTGGAGACTACATGTTACCTGGTCAATAGATCACCAACATTGGAGGATAAGACTCCACAATAGTTATCGACTGACTGGTAAGAAACCCTTTCTTTCACATCTGAGGGTATTTGGATGTGATGCATATGTACATGTTCCAAAGGATAAAAGAGCCAATTTGGATAGTAAATTTGAAAGGTGCATCTTTATTGGGTATAAGGATGGTTTAAAAGGTTATAAGCTTTGGAACCCGTAAACAAGGAAGGTTGTGTACAACCATGATGTGGTGTTTAGAGAAGTGAAATATGTTATTAAACATGAAGTCCTACCAAAGGAACCTGAGAAGATATAGCTTGAGCTAAAGGAGGAGGAATCATACTCTATAGCAATAGAAGAATTAGAAGATGAAGAGCCACAAATTCTAGCTATGAGAAGATCAATTCGAGAAACAAGGTAGATAGAAAGGTATAGTCCAGCCATGGGGGCGCCACTAGGGGAGCAATACCATACCACGTGGATTCATATTGGGGGATATAAACTGAAGAAAAAATGACACAATATATTGAGCATATAATAGGGGGTAAAGTGTTTTAATATTGGTAACTGTAAAAAATGGAGCTTAAGGTTAATGAAAAAATATAAATGGGTATAAAAAATTCTAATGAAAAAATGGAAACCTATAATATCTAGTGGAAGTAGGGGGTTTTTAAGTTGGGAAGGTGTATTAGGTTTATATTGGTAAGGGGTTAAATAACATGTTTTTTAGAGGTATTTTCCAATATGTGGTCAAATTAAGGGATTGTTTAGTATGCCATGAATGCATGTGCTATATTAGAGGTTCATTGAGTGAAGCGCCCATGAGTCCAGCTTCTTTTTGTTGAAATTTTGCTTTATCTATTACTGATGATGATCTTAGAATTGTCAGGGAAGCAATATATTTGGAGGATAAAAAACTCTGGAAATAGACCATGGTTGATGAAATGGCATCTTTGCACAAAAATGAGGCTTAGGATCTGGTGGAGTTGATGGTTGGAAGGAAACCCATTGGCATAAAATGGTTTTTTAAGAAGAAGATGAATGAAAAAGGCAAGGTGGAGAAATAAAAAGCTTAGTTGGTAGCAAAAGGTTATTCCTAGGCACTGGGAATGATTTTGGTGATATTTTTTCTCTAGTTGCTAAGGTTGCTTATATTATATTACTTTTATCTATTGTTGTTGCTTTTCATTTTGTGGTAGAAAATATGGATGTGAAGACAACATTTCTTCATGGGGATCTGGAAGAAGAGATCTACATGAAGCAACCTGAAGTATTTGCGATAAAGGGTAAGAAAGAACAAGTATGTAGGTTAAAAAAGTATCTGTATGGGTTGAAAAAGTCACCAAGGATGTGGTATCAGACCTTTGATACATATATAGAGGGACTTAGCTTCACTAGAAGAAAAGAATATCATTTGTGTATTTTAAATTAATTGGTGACCATGTTATTTATTTGGTCTTGTATGTGGATGATATGTTGTTGATTGGAAATGACAAAGAAATTATCCAGAAATGATGACCCAATTGTCGTCCAAATTCTACATGTAAGATCTTAGTGTTGCGAACTATATTTTGGGCATGGAAATTAAACGATATTGGGAAAAAAGGAAGCTCATGTTAAACCAGAGGAAGTATGTTGAGACAATATTGCAAAGGTTTAGTATGTAAGATAGTAAACTGGAGAAGGTTCCTATTCCTGTCGGTGTAAATTTATCTATTGAACAATGTCTCAAGACACAAGAAGAGGAAGAGGACATGTGTCGTGTTCCATATGCAAGTGCATTTGGTAGCCTGATGTATGCAATGGTCTGTACTAGACCATACATTGCACATGTAGTGGGAGTATTAAGCAGGTTTATGTCAAAACCAGGAAAGGAACATTGGACAACAGTGAAGCTTGTTTTCAAGTATTTGTGTAGCACTAGTGATTATGGTTTGTGCTACCAAGGAAGACCAGAATTGGACAGAGTTTTGGACATTAGTGGATTTTTTGATGTAGACTGGGCTGGAGATCTGGATCAGAGAATATCTACAAGTGGGTATGTGTTTAACCTATTTGGAGGTGCAGCTAGTTGGATGAGCAAGAGACAGTTTGTAGTGGCACTTTTAACTATAAAGGCAGAATACATGGCAGCCACTCATGCAAGCAAGGAAGTAGTTTGGTTGCAGAGATTGTGCTCATGTATGAGGTTGGTATAGCAAGATATAAGGATAGACTATGATAGCCAAAGTTCAATTTTCTTGGCAAAGAACCCTTCTTATCATTCAAAGACAAAGCACATTGATGTTCAGTATCAATTTGTGAGGGATATGGTTGAGGAAAAAAAGGTGTTTCTAGTAAAGGTGGACACTTTGAATAATGTTACAGATCCATTGACGCAGTTTGTGAGCATTGAGAATTTTTCTTGTTGTAGAGAAATAATGAGTGTTGCAGGGTTATGGAATAAACTCTCATATGGCCCCCCATGGAAAGAAAACAAGTGGGAGAATGTTGAGTGTGTGTTATATTCTTTCCACAACTAGGCCCATGTGCAAGGGGGCTCATAGTGGGGGTGTAGGTACCCCTTGTTCATTGCATCGGGCACAACAAGGAGGTCATGGGGGGGCAGAAACCCCCCTTGTCAAGGGGTTTGAGGGGGGCAGTAGCCCCTACATTATCCAGGGAAAAACCCCATGGAAATTTTTTTTGACCCTATATTAGGTGGGCGGAGCTACCTATGGTTTTGTGTGTGGTTTTCACACATGGTTTTGGCCATGATGGTTTTACACCCATGGTATTTTTGTAGATTCGGTCAAGGGAAATATGGTTATTTTATAATCCAAGGTTAATGGATTGTGGTTTATATATGCTTCAAAATTTATATATATGTATTGTAACATTGAAAAGAATATAATGAAAAATCAAACTGGTAGTCCCAGTTTTGGGATCCAGGGGAAAATCATTGTATATATCTGTTTTATTTTTTTTATGCTCTCACCATTATTTATTTTTTATTTTTAGAATTTGTATACATGTAATTTCTGTATGGGGTTAAAACCTACCCTACTAAATTCTACTTCATACTTTTTTCTTTCTCAAATTCAGGGGCCCATTCTCTCTGTCATCATCTTTCTACATCCTTCTTGCACTTTTCTCTCAACTTCTTCTGTCATGGAGTTTTCTTCTTCATTGTTTTTCATATACCCTCTTCATTGATGTAGGTTTCTTCTTTTCATCTATTTTTTCATATATTCAATTCCTCCATCATTCTCCATTAGTCATTATTCATCTTTGTACCTAGATAAAATAGTTTCTTGTAGGAGGGCGCCACCATCCAGTACGATACTTGCGATCTTTTTCATTCATCTGCAATTACATGCTGGAAAAAAAAAAAAAAATTGTTTCTTGTTGGAGTTAATCATGACCCAACAAGACACCCATGAGCTTGATTTGGAAAACTTAATTGATGCACCATTACCATGATATAACATTTTCTTTACTTCCAATTTAGACTATTTCGATCTCTGATTTGACTTTGACATGATTTTAACTTTGGTTGACATACTTTGACTCTAGACTCTTGATTTGAATTCAATGATTTACATCAACAACCCTTGGGTGTTGGGTGCATCTGAAAATACACCCATTTTCATGAATTCTTATTCACTTCATTACTTACATGACTCTTTACATGATTAACTTGCAGAAAAACATGACATGAACCGTACCTTGAACATTCTTGACTTGAAAAGTTTGATGACTATAAAATCTTCCTAACATGAATTTTGCATGACTCTCTTACCTTTGATAACTTGCCTTAAACTCTTGACATCACTCTTAACATCACCTTCTAAGAGGACTTCATTACCTTCAAAATAAAACAACCCTTTTAAATCACTCATCTTCATCTTCAAAAAATGTGAGTCCTTACTTTATACTTTCACATTGATCACTTTATTTAAATTTTATGATAAGTAAGAGATTCACACATTTTTCCCTCTAGTTCATGACTTTGATCACATCATGATCACATACCCAAAACTTTCCACTAATTATATGAAGTTAAAACTCCATTTCACATTTGAAGAAGCTACTTTCTTGAAGTTATAACCTTTTTGAAAAAATCCTTGCCTTTTCTTTGAATTTGTGACCAAATCACTTTCTCATAATGTAACCACTTCAATTTTTTATGAAAAAAGTATTTATGCTTTCCTTTTGAATTTTGAAAAACTTTAATTCAATGAGTCATCTCCTTCTTCTTAACAACATTCTTCTCATCATCTAGACAGTTTACTGAAGAACTATTATGAGTTTATTCTAACTCATAAAAGTGCCTATAATACAAACTTTCTTCATGGAAATATCCTTGTGCAAATCTCACATTACACATCCTTTGTTTCTTCACATAGTTTAGCATTGTACCAAAATCTCCTACATCCACATGCAACAAAAAATTAACTACATATCTCATTCCCATGCAGCTCCACGCAACAGCATATTGTAGTCTTTTCACATTTGTTGTCTTCACTTCACGCATAGGTTGTGCTCTCCTTGCATAGGATCCTAGTCCATGTTGGCTGCTGTACAACTCCATAGCTCCAACACTATATGCACTCTACACAGGATTTGAACCAGGAAACATTTTTCTTGGCTCTTGGGTGTTTTCACAAATTTCACAAACTCCTTGATCTCTATCTCCGACACTAAAGGTTGGTTTTGTCATCTAAAAGTTGGTTTTCTCATCCAATCATGAAGCAAGGGGCACTATAAATTTACAAGAGAAATTCCAAAGGGGAAATTATATTATAAACCAAATTCTCGTGTGTAATTTTATTGTATGAAATGGCCACTATATATGAAGATGGGTGATCATAACAAATATGACAAAATTAGATTTTTCATCCAAACCAATTCCTTAACTTCTTCCACAATATCTCCATGATTCTCTCATTAAATATTCATCCCTATTTTTACTCATTCCACTTAATCTCTCTACCATACATATAAATTTATGCTTGGTCTACTTCATTACATTTCTCATTACATAATTTAGATATTGAATATTATTGACAAGTAGGAGATATTACACTAAGTGGGTGCTCGTTGGATCTAGAATCTAATTATGTATCCTTCGAGTGTGCACACTTGAAATCAGTGAGTAATACTACAAGGAGATAATTAAAAAATATGAATAAAGAAAGTAGTTTTCTCATTTTCCATCCAAAAATATTATCTCCTGGGGATGGCATCATCATCTTGAATCTTATTGGTTCTCTTAAAGTTGATTTTTTTAGTAAATTTTCCATTTTCAGACCAATTTTTGACCTCAAGATTCCCCTATTGAATAGGGGAGCAAGTCAATAAACATGCATGGGAGTGGAAGGGAGGATATAGCCAATGAGGATACTTCAACATACACCTATGAGGGTGGAACTAATAGTTTTGATAAGAAACCCAACACGACAACTAAATTAGGGATACATAAGGAAAATAATAAGAAGGTTATAAGGAGCTTATTACCTAAAACATTCAATAAGGTAAAACCCCATACTTTCAATGGGGAAATTAGAAAGAGTGAAGGGGCTGAAGCATGGATTTTAGGCGTAAAGAAATGCTTTAGTGCATAACTAATATGAGAATATGAAGCCACATGTAGCCATATTTAATCTAAGAGGCAAGGTTGATATGAAGTGGGAAGACCTCACAAATGTGAAAGGTGTCTAAGAAAATAAATTGAATTGGAATAAATTTGAAAAATACTTTAGGGAGAACATGTGTTTGAAAGGTACTAAGATGAAAAAATTAAGGTGTTCCCTAAACATAAATTGTGACAACTCACTATAGGGGCCTATGATGACTAGTTTATACAAAGTTTGAGGTAATTTTCTCGCATCAAGGATGAAAAGATGAAAATATAGTGCTTTCTCGATGAGCTTCCACCTTCATATTAAGACATAATAGAGTTTGATGAGACAAGGATACTTTAATACACTATCAAAAAAAGAAAATTATTGTTATGAATAATCAAAGGAAATATTGAATCATAGATATCATGGAAAATAAAGGAAAATATATGATTCAAAAAGAAAAGTTTGAAATCCCTAGGTTACAGGAAATGAGGGAGGAACATTAAGTTTAGCGTGGCAGCTAAAAGTGTGTCTCAATAGAATTATTTAGCTCCAAATAGCGATCAATCAGCTGAAGAAAAAAAGAAGGGGTAGAAGAACTAAATAAAAATACATTTAAGTGTTAGGATTGTGGGGGAGGAACACTTGGTGAGGGACTTCCCACACATACAACAATACAACCGAATATTGTATAGCATCTAAGAGGACGGAACTGATAATGATGTGAGTAGCAGTATACCCCAAATTTATGGGTCTATAGAAAATAGAAAAATGGATCACTAATCCTAAGGGGTGGATATGTAATGTGTAATTTCCAAATATCTTGTTTCAATTTTAATTGACCCCCGTTCTAAATTTAGTGATATCAGAGCACAAATTGTGGAAGCCCATGTTTTATAGAGAAAGAAACACGCAAAGCCATGGATGGTTAAATTTTCTACAAGGACCAAAAGAAAGGTAACTTATTCTATTGAATCATGTCAATTTGAGATAGGTATCCTACTTACACATGCCACTATATACATGTTTCTTTTAAGGTCATATTACTTGTTCATTGGCATGGATTGCATGGCAGCACACAAGGCCAAGTTAGACAAGTATAATAAAAATTTGGAATACGTATATGATAAAGGAAAACAAAGGTTATTAAAGGGAATTTGAAATCTTGTGTCCATAAGACAAATTTCATATTTACAATTGAAGAAGAGCCACAAAAATGGATGTCCATTGGCTGCCATACAATTGACAAGTTCAATTAAAGACAACAAGTTGAAAAGAGAAGGGCATCTCATACTATAGGAATACATAGACATACTTCTTAGAGAGATATGTCAATTAACTCCCAATAAGGACAAAAATTTATCTATATAACTTACACCAAAGGTTATTCCTATGTCTATAGTGTCATACAGAATGAGCATGTTCAAATTAGTATAACTAAATGTTCAATCGTAGGAAATTTTGGAAAAATGGTACATTAAACCTAGTGTATCTCCTTAGGGACCTCCAATCGTATTTTTCAAGAAGAAGGATGACAACCTCAAGATATTAATTGATTATATATAGTTGAACAAGATGAATATTAAGAAAAAGTATTTATTTCCCATGATTGAAAATCTCTTTGATCATTTCAGAGGAGCCATGGTATTCTCAAAATAAATTTGAGATCTAGATATAACCAAGTCTGGGTTAAGAATGATGATAGTTACAAGACCAAGTTCAAAACTTGGTATGGGTGCTAAGTTCATTGTGATGCAATTTGGGCTCACAAATGCATCAGCCACTTTTATTTTCCTACTGAACTAAATTCTTAGTAAGTTTTTGGATAAGTTTGTGTTGGTTTTTATTGATGATATTTTGGTGTACTCAAACACTGAGGGGGAGAAAAAAGAAGACCTCAAGGTTGTATTTCAAGTGTTGTTGGATCACCAATTTTATTTCAAACTCAATAAATATGATTTATTCCAATCATAAGTACATGATTTGGGCAATTTATTTCAAAAGAAAGGGTGGTAGTCAATCCTGAGAAGATCAAGGAAATTATGGAATGGATTAGTCCTCAAAATATAGTAGAAATAAGATCATTTATGGGGATAACAGGGATTACATAAGGTTTCCTACATGGTTTTAAAATATTGTACATTTGATCACCTAATTGCAAAAGAAAGGAGTAAAAATCAATTGTGTTAGAAATAAGTTGTCATTGATGGAAAAGGCAAAGATGGTAGCAAGCATATTGATAAAGGAACAAAGAATTTGAATACTATTTCTGTATCACAAATTATCTCAAATTGATCTAGGTAGAAATTGGTGGCTACCTACCTATTCCGGCTAGAACTCTAGTCAGTTCCATTAGTTTCCTTGATTATATCAGCATCTCAGTTTTTTTTAGCAATTTTTCGAATATTGAACTTCCGGAGTTATTTTCACCCCTAAACGACATTTTTTTGAGGTCCATCGCAAGCCCATATCCATAGGAAAGGGCTTTCCACAAATCCTGTAGTACTCAGATAGATCTTTCTAATGAGGTATTATACACACCAAATGGAGATCATATGACCAATTACGACCCCAAGATGTTGGTTGCCCAACTAACCCCAACAAGGCCCACAAACTCTTGGTGTTCCTTCTCCTAGGGTTAGGTTTTTGATTGTTTATGGTTTCCCTTTCCTATTCAATAATAAAAAATCCCTTTAGCCTCATTGTTAGATAGTTCAAAGGCATGTAGCCACACATCTCTTCTCAGAGATAAGCTACCATTGTTCGTGCTAGTTTATTTCCATTATGTATGTAAGCATATTTTAGTTCTTTGATGTTAACGAAATGAAGTTTTATTTCTATTGCATCTCTATGTTTATGTTTATGTCTATGTTCTATTACATTCCTTCATAAGTCCAAATTAGTGGTATCAAAGCAGTTTGTTCTTTCTATGTTTTTCTTTACATGTCCTCAACGAGGTCAGGGTATAAGGAGTTAGGGCTCGAACTAGTTGAGCCTTTAAAAGACTGACCTCGCAAGCCCCAATGACCGCCCATGGAAAAAGGAAAGAAACACGAGGGAGCAGGAGATATTTTTAAATATTTCTCGAAGAAGCCCTCGAGTGACAAAGGAATGTGATGATGTAAAACTTTGTTGAGATCCTTTTGCGGCTACCCATAGGCAATGCATATTCATCCAACAACCACTCTGAAGGCACCACTCCCTTTAAGGTACAAGTCAACTTCAACATTATCATATTTGAAGGCTAGATAGATTTAGAGATCTGTTGGCTTAGTGGGTCCTGACCCGGGTTCAGAGTTAGTTTTGCCAAACAAATCCCTACACTATTGGCCCTTTCAGCATCAACCCATGGAGCACAGACTAAAGTCTCACCTGAATCAGTATGGGGGGATGCTAGAACCAAGTTCCCACATCTAGAGATTAGCGTAATGTCAATTTTTATGCCCTAAACCTGCCTTCGTGCAAATTGATAAGCCCTTAGGGCTTATCGATATAACTTCTCTTAATCATATTCTATACCTTCACAAACGTTCACAATTGTCTTTTGCAGACCTTAAATAGGCGAATCAACCACTTACGTGCCTCTGTGGTTAACCTTAATCTCGTATTCACCAAAATCGGTCTAAGTGTTTGATAAATTTAACATGCAACAATACATTCTTCGCGTAAAAAGTTATTATAACTTGCGTTCATATGAAAACATAAACCATGTAAAATCATGCAGCAATACAGTACTAATTTATAGACTCATCATTCATCATAACATAATAGAGCATTCATTCATAACAAAAGGAAATAGATAAACACAGGAATTTCTAGAATAATCTCTTTATTAATACTTCAATTCTTCTTATAGACCCAAGACTTCCCTACGCACTCAGTTGCAAGGGTCTGTGCACTCGACTGCGAACTCTACTCTAGGCCTCTGTGCACTCAACTACAAGGGTCCACACACTCAGTTGTGAACTCTACTCTAGGCCTTTGTGTACATAGTTGGAGAGCCTCTCATATACTCTAAGACTTCTTCAGTCATTTTTCTATTGACCCATTACATTCATCTTCATTGATATCTACTTCTTAGACTCTCTAATACTCTCCTTTTTATATAATCCCATGGTCCGCGGAACATGGGTAGGTCTATACAAGCAAACATGACTTACATAAAAGAAGGGTAAAACCCTTTATGCCACTTTACTATCTACATGCTCTCTGACCACATCTTGCAGAGACTTTACATTCTTTACAACAAAACTTGGGCTTTCTGCCTCAAAAATTGGGTTCTTGCCCCAAAATTGGCCCTAAGGGACCCTATCCCAACAGGCCCCCAACACAATTATCGTGACTCACCCTCGAGTCACTCTGCTGGCATAGAGATCTTACAGTGGAGACCTCCCAACTCTACTTGTGCCATTGCTACCTCATTTGTGCTCTACGTGGTTGCCTGTTTGATCTGCTCCACCAACTACTCTGTTGTTGGTCCTACACTATCTTCCTATATCTTTTGTTTCATTCTCAACAGGCTTTCCAATTTTTCCTCAATGGTTGCAGAGAGAACATAGGCCTCATCCAGCCAAGGCCCCAATCTAGCCTTGAGGGCCGCCTCTTTCCTTTGCATTGCCTCCACTTGTTCGAGCAACTGTTTTGCCTCATGCAACTTGGCCAATCGTTGTGATATAGCAATGGTGCATGTTGTCAGTCTTGCTTCATCATACCACTGTTGAAATTCACGGGCTTCTGTGTTTAACCTTTGCAACTTAGGATCTTCCTACAGCACCGTGACTACCTCCATGGATTGCTTGAAAAGCGTGGTGCAATCCACCACCGTGGCATCCACTACTACAACTCCATCCTTCACAGGGGCTTCGCATTGTTCCCTAACCTCTAGCAGAGTTGAAGGTTGTGACTTCAACTATAACTTTGTAATTTTTAGGTTCAATTCAAATTGAACCTTGGCCACTTCCATCTTTGTGTCACGCACAACTGTAGCTAATTTACTAATCTTAGTTTCCACTGGCACTTCCTACGGGATATGCAGTTTAGGGACTGTTCTGTATGCCTCATCCACCACGGTTGCAGTTTGTTCATTCTGTGCCTGAAATTTCTTCCATGCTTCCATCACTGTTTTTTTTCTCCATCAACATTTGTTTGTTATTGACCTTGTAATCACTGATCATGCTCAGCACACTCTGTTCTCGGGCCTTAATCTCTAATATCATCTAAGTTTCCTTCCGTCAAGGTAATTGAATCTAGTGATGACTTAGTGGCTTTTGTCTTTTTGTGTGGTCCTTCCTTTTCCTACTCCCTATACTGCTTTACTCGGAAGGGAGTGCTCTCCTGCTAGTCTCTGATTCCCTACTCTGACTGCTCTTCTTCCTCCATTTGGGGTGAAGGATACTTATGACTTCTTTCGAAGTTGTGATCCTCATGTTCTGCCTATTCCTTTGCAGCACACTCTGCTTCTACCTAGGCCTTCTCCTCGACCTCTTTCTTCCTCTTCTCAGCCAACAGTTGAACCTTCTTCTACCTAGGCCTTCTCCTCAGCCTCTTTTAAGAGCTAGAAACCTTTCCAAGCTCATACCTAAACAACTATTAATAGCTCCATAATTTTCTCGACTCTCTCTTCTCAACAGATAGATCTCATTGCCCTGATGATGGACTCACCTAGCTAGTCCGAAACGTTGGTTTCATAAATGGTTCACAGGTTTTTCCACTAACATAACAGCTGAACCTTCGGTCTGACCACTTCCTTTTTCTTTTTCTACGGGGACTTTCTAGTCCCAGCAGCCACATCAGATGTAGAATTCTAGTCTATTTGCCAATGCTTGATGACCTTTGCAATAGTTTCATCCACAGCCAGGTAATGTATGTAAAACCATTTCGGGTTGGGGTCCTTTCGTGCCGGATGTAAACATGGTGGAAGTCTGCTTTGAACTCCGCATACCCAAAGAGTTGCTCAAACATGGTTGGTGACAACCACGGCTTCTGGCTGATGGCCATGTGAATGCTTGCCTCCATCAGTACCCAAAAGACTTTGCTCTCTATGACCCACACAACATATTTGGTGGCCCAGAGAGATGAAAACTTCGTTTCTTTAGGTAAATCCTTCTCCAAAGGAGGACACTAGCTATCCTCCTAAAAATTCCATGCGACTAGCACAATTAAGAGCAACAACCATGAATAGTGAAAGGTATTTCTATAGTTATGTTCCTCTCCATAGTTCGCGGGGAACTCGCTACACAGGTAGTGCACCCAGTTGAACTGTATACCCTCTGTGCACTGAGCCTCCAATGAAACCACTGATGCCGACACCTCATCTGTACGTCACTTTCGCATAATTTTGCTAACTAGAATCTATGTGGCAATATTGACCGCGGGGTCAGTAATGCTGTTAATCGAATACCCGTGCACCTTTTTGACAAGTTTAAACTTGTCCTTCATCTTCTCAATGAGGTCGTGCTCACTCATCTTTCCGCTAAATGCCTTGGTAGGGTTCAATCCTGAATGGGGTAATAATGTGATCCAATGGATCAACATATCTGTGAAAGGGATTGGCTTATTTAACCACAAGCACCTGTCATGCACCTGGAACATCAACTGCTTAATGACAATCAAGTTGATATTTGACTGATGATAGTTTGGCACCCATAATAGGTTCAACAACCCTAACTTGTTGACTCCGCAAATCCATTCCACCAGTGAACCACGAGCGATTCCCCCACCTTGCTACTGACACCTTCATGCAGAGGGTTTTCTACAAGGAGTCTGGTGTCACTGCATTGGAGCTAAACTTAGAAATTCTCAGAATACAAAGCTTTTCTCATTGGATGGCCACGCATATTCTATAGGAAAATTTGAATTCAAATTCGACCATTCCCCCCATAATCCATTCATAAATGCTAGATTGGTGGGAAATTTCCAAAGATTTCACTCTTAAATTCAGTCTTAAATGCCTTAAATGTCGGCCACCCTCTCCTCTTAACCATCTTTTGGTATTCAAATCATGAACAGTGATAGTAACGGTCAATTTTTAGTTGTGTTGTGCGGTCTCCACCCCTATAGTGCAGCTTTCTTTGTGCTTCTTCTGGTACTATGACATCCTCTTGTTTCATGCAGACCTCTCATCGTGCAACTCTACAAACGGGCAATGTAGTTTATAGTCTCGCACCTCTTTGCATTTGCCTAGAGCGCTAAGACTGTGCTACCATCATGTAGTCATTGAGTTGGATCCCCAGTGTATGGCTTCAATCGGCTACCATTTACCTTTCCCAGAAATGGATCTCCATTCAATTTCACAAGCTAAAATGCTCCACCATCGGTAATATCTTTGATAACGTATGGTCCCAGCCAGTGCATCTGAAATTGTTAGGTAAACTTGACTCGGGATAGAGTCAAAGTTGACAAAGTTAAATAGTGATGGCTTTAGGGCACATGGTATTGTACACCCATAGCATTCTGCCCATGGTATTATATGTAATGGAGCTTATAAAAGGCTAGAAGGACTTCATTGTAATGCAAGACCTAAAGGTGAGCAGTGAAGGCTCACTTGGTCATATTGGCCAGGGTTTTGGCCAATGCTAATGAGATCTTATTAGGTTGGGTTTTGCGCCAGATATGGGGTTTTCTCGGATAACATTTGTGTTTATGTGTTTATGGTTGTTTCTGGTTATTTTCTTATATATATTCCTCTCGATAATTATTTATGTTATGCAGTAAATTTCTTAACAACTGGTATCAGAGCCAGATATTGGCTTCAAAGGGATTCTTTGATGCCAGGGGTTTATAGTGCCTGATGAGATCAATGCACCCTTTTTACAGATCTGGGTCTGGAAAATAATGGTGGAACAATCGTACACGGAAGAACCTCAAGGAGAATGTGCAGAAGATAGTGTCGTAACTGCCAGGGATCACAGTGCATTTGTGATATTTACCGGTTTGGAACATGCTGACGAATTGTTCAGGATTCATGTGGCTATTTAAAGAAGGTTGAGAGATGCCTTTGGTCAGCAGAAGAACATTGTTCATGTGGCTTTGAAAATTGTTTGTTTTCTGCTACGTGAGGCCATCAATGCTGGAATCTATGAGGTTCTTGTCAGGCTCACAGTTGGAACGGTTTGATAGAAGTTTTTGAGCAAATCAAATTGAGATAGGATGGATCAGAATCGTAGCAGCAATAAACAAAAGAAAAAATTTATGAAGTCAAAATTATTGCATGTAATTGGGTATACTACTGTAAGACCTAGTAAGGCATGTGTACCCCTCGGTGATCACTGGTAAAGTCTAGGTTAGACCTAGGTGATAGGCAGGTTATCGGGTTAACAATACCCTAGGTAAAAACTCTGAGGTGGGTAAGAGCTAGAGTGAGCAGGATTGTCTCACTTAGTAGGTTTGGCTGGAGTTAGTCAAGGAACCCCAAGTCAAGTTTACGAGGGGAATTGTTAGGTAAACTTGACTCGGGATAGAGTCAACTTTGACCAAGTTAAATAGTGATGGATTTGGGGCACATGGTATTGTGTACCCATAGTATTCTGCCCATGGTATTATATGTAATGGAGCTTATAAAAGGCTGGAAGGACTTCATTGTAATGCAAGACCTAGAGGTGAGTGGTGAAAGCTCATATTCCTCTCGGTAATTATTTATGTTATGCAGTAAATTTCTTAACAGAAATTTTCCTGGAAACTTATCAAAATTACAATCATATAATAAAACTAAATCATTTACCTTGAAGGTGCGTAGTTTGATGTGCCAATCATGCTAAGCTTTTTCGCATTCCTTCTAACCTTGTTGATGGAATCCAGCCAACAATCTATCTTCCTTGAGCTCTGTCAACTGCGTGAGCCACTCTTCTAAGGCTCCATGGTATGCCATCCCTGTGAATGCCACTATGTGTAGACTAGACACGATATACTCCATAGGCATCACAACCTCTATGCAATAGACTAACCTAAAAGGTACATGAACAGTAAGATTTTTACAGGTAGTTATGTCAGCCCACAACACAACTGGTACACGCACATCCCAATCATTCCTCTGAGCATTGAAAACCATTGTCAGCACGTTTTCCAATATCTTATTAAATGCCTCAACCATCCCATTGGCCTGAGGATGATATGGTGTACTCTTCTGGTGATAAACCTAGAATTCTTCTGTCAGCAGGTTGATTGTTTCATTAAGGAAATGCGTAACACGATCACTCATCAAAATCTTCGGGCAGCCAAACTTGGTCAACACATATTCAAATAGAAATTTGTTGTTGTTGCTTCTATATAGTCCTTCACGGACTGTGTCTCAATCCATCTGGTCAAATACTCAGTCGCGGTGATGATATACCTCGCACTCGTCTTCTTCCATGGAGGTTGAATCAGTCCTACAAAATCAATTTCCCATTTCTCAAATGGATGAAATGATACCTGTGGATTCGAAGGCAACTCATCCCTCAGTGATGGCCTGCCAGTTCTCTGACATGCATCGCATGCCCTACAATATGCTTTAGAATCCTTATGCAATGTTGGCCACCACAACCCAACGTGTAAAATATTTTGCACTATTTCCTTTCCTGCATAATGGCCTCCTGCAGCTCCTCCATGAGCTTCAGCTAGGATATTGCTTTGTTCAAAATTAGGAACATAGCATCGCAGTATCTTGTCCAATCCCATCTTATACAAGTGACCTACAATAACAGAAAAACCTGTCGTGCGCGCCACCAAATCCTTCTTTTGTTGACTAGTGTATCCTTCTGGATTCGTTCCCGTAGTCAGGAAGTGGATAATATCTGCAAAATGATTGTATGCTATGTGCACCGCAAAGAGTTTCGCGTCAAGAAATTCCTCCTAAAATTGGTAGGCTCCTCTCTTGTTTTGATGCACGACAGATGTCTAGCCCTACATTCAATCACCTTGGATTCACAATTACTTCTAAATCATACTCTTGAAACAACAATAGCCATCTGCATATGCCCCCCCGCAACATAGGCTTCTTGAATAGGTACTTTAATGTAGAATGGTCTATATGCATCTTAAAGTGTCTACCTTGCAAGTAATGTCTGAATTTCTGAATTGTGTGCACCATAGCCAACCCTTCACGCTCTTTCGTTGAGTAATTCTTTTCAAGCTTACATAGCTTCCTACTTGCAAATGATATCGGGTGATCCAATTCTCCTTCATCGGTCTGTGTCAGCACTACTCCCAATGTGATACATGATGCATCCACATGCACTTGAAATTCCTTCTTCCAATCTCGGAATACTAGGATTGGTGCGGTGGCCATTTTCTCCTTCAATACATCCATGCTCCGCTGACATTCTTCATCCCAATAGAATGTAGTGTCCTTCAACAACAAGCTTTTCATTAGCGCATTAATTTTAGCATAACTCTTGATGAACTTTCAATAATATCTAGTATGACTAAGCATTGTGCGCAACTGTTTAGCACTCCTTGGCACCTCCAAATTAATTATGGTCGCGATTTTAGCAGGGTCCACCATTAAGCCTTGCCTACACACTACATGGCCCAGAAATATTCTCAAAGGGACATAAAATAAGCACTTCTTCAAGTTTACTGTGATCTGATACCTTCGCCATGTATCCAACATCAAGCGTAAACTAGCTACATGGCATTTTACCAGTCTAAACATTGTCCAATCATCAAAATATACCTCCAAAAACTTGTGAATGAACACTTTGAATGATGCAATGACTATGTGCGAGAAGATTGTTGGTGCACTCTTAAGTCCAAAAGGCATTACCATTTACTGAAAACATCCCCACTCAGTCGCAAAGGTAGTCTTATTGCTGTGTTCTGGCAGGATCTTTATCTGATGGTATCCTAAGAGCCTATTAGTGAACAAATATGCTTCTTGTCCACCAACATTATCCAATACCTCATCTATGAATGGAGTTGGAAAAGGATCATGAACGCAAGCATCATTTAGCTTCCTGAGAACTATGCAAATCCTTATTTCATCCTTCTGCTTCTTTTCCTGAACTACCGTTGGACTCACCCAATCAAATTCCTCCACTGGTTCAATAATACCTACTGCCAACATCTTGTCCAACTCCAAGCAAATATTTTCCTTGTACTAAGGATTAAAGTGATATGGCCTCTTCTTAACTAGCTTCGCGTCTTGTTTCAAAGTTATTTTCATCACTTCCAAATCGCCTATGATGCCTTTTAAGTCTAAAAACTTTGTGGGGAACAAATCCTGATATTCATGGAGCAACTTAGTGACCTTATCCACTGTAGCATCATCCCAGTAGTCCTTATCTTCGCAAACTTCGACTCCGCCTCTATTCCAATATTCACTTGTCTAGTTTTCAACAATGCGGTGATATCTAGATTCTCTATCTGTGGTCCCTCAACTTTAGGGTGACCTTCTACCTTTGGGATATTAATATTCCTTGGATCCTCGTCTTCTTCTTCAGCGGTCACATTGTAGCACTCCAACGCATGGCGTAGGTGGGCGGTCCAATTTGGTTGAATCATATCCAAGGGATCTTGCGCTATTCTGAAGATTGTTGCCTTGACCTCCTGCAACACTTCATCAGTGCATTAAAATCCATCCTCAAAGTTGAATGTCATTAAGAATCCTTGTCTCAAAATATCCCACTCGTCAGTGTCATGGCAGAGTTCTGTTTCCAAGTACCAATTCATTGGTATTACATCCAAAGTGTGGCAGAACAAGTGCACCCACTCTGATTATGGCTTTGCTCCATAAGTGTCAGTCCATTTTGCTAAGTGATCACATGGATCACTCCTCCCATCATAATTCTTTGTCAGTCACACTTTTGGGTAGCCAAACCACAACATCATCATCCTCCAGTATTCACACCATCCATCACGACTATCTTTATGTGTATCCCACCATCTTGCGGGAGTAGCACGCAGTGCCAAATCTAGTACTTGGAAGCGATGCTTCTCAGTAACTTCCCTTTCAAATGCATCCAAAAATTCATCTACGTCAATTAGACCATCATAATAAGGCAAACTCCTTACCTCTGATGATACATAGCACAACAATTTAGTCATCATGTTACAACACAACATAGATACTTCATGCAACCTATTCTGCCAGTATTCCAACTCCTCATCTGAATTTGATGTACAGGAACTTTCGTGGTCCCATGTAATGCATCCATCTTCTGTCGGATTCATCCAATCTTGGTCTTGCATAGTTATTTTGTAGATCTGGTCCAAATCATCATCACTTTCATAATGGCGGACCAGTTCAGTATAGCACAGCCCTTCTGCAAGATCCAAAGGTACTACAACATGGAGCGATTTCCTCTCAAATGATATTTTCCACTTCTTCAAATAGATCACCCCATTCATGTCAATAGCCCATTCCATCCCAAGGAGCATGGGGTAGGGATTGTTGTCATTGAAAATCTTTATCACTTCGAAATCAGCCAATGCGCTTGCGCCTTCAATATCTATTATCACTCCATGCAATCTTCCCACGGCTATAATCTTCTTCTGATTTGCCATCCTTAATTGAATCGGAGACCAATGTAGTGCAGGTCTCCCCATTCTCTCCCATATTTATTTAGGAAAAACATTCGCATTCGACCCAAGATCGAGAATAACTTGATCCATTCCATATTCGCCTATTTCTGCAGTGAGCCGCATCTCACACCCTGTTCTTGCCTTATGCTTACCAATTTTTTAGACTACACGAGGTCCTTCGAGAGCATTTTCTTTACCGACACATTTATTTATCAACTCCTATAATTCCTTCACAGCCTTGCTATCTCAAAGAAGCTTCATACATGTCTCCAAGAATGTGGTAAGCATGGAAAGGTCCATTTTTTCAGATATCTTATCCTGACTTCCTGAGCTAGAGGCCTCAGCGAAGCTTTTCTTCGCTTCCATGAATGTTCCTTTCGCACGCTCTAAATTAAATCCAACCTCCTTTTCTGGATATTTCGGACACACTCACTTTCTTGAGGTTGCTTTCCTTTATCCTCTTCGTTCGTCATTCCACTCCGTAGCACGATATTCACATTAGGATCTTCTTCACGGGGTTCATCCCTCATAATTTGCAGGTTTTGGGTAGGTTGCACCCCTTTCTCCTGTATTTTGGCTATCAATACAGAGCAGTCTTATGTCGCATGGTCAAACTAAGTACAATATTGACACAATAGGAACATCGAGTTCATACATTCCCATGCGTAGTGTCTTGGCACTCCACAATTGTAGCAAATAACTTTTTCCTGACCTCTCATTGGTCCTCCTCCACCTCAGCCTCGTCTGCGCCCCTGATATCCACCGTGTGCTCCCCCAGTGCCTTGATCTAGTAGCTATTTTTTTGTCTGTATTTGATACATGGGCGTTCTCTCCATCATTAAATCATAGCTACAATAGTTTCACTCATCATGACTCACCGATTTACAGAAGTTGCAGAACAATTGTTGTGGTGTTAGCACAAATTTCTGCAATAAGTGGCAATTGTTTGTTACATGTTTTCCATCTACCTAACAAATAGCGTACCACAATGGGGGCCCTGAGCTTGGCTCTGATTGAGCTTCCATCCTCAGAGGCATCATCCCTCCTCCTACCACATAATTCACGAAGAGAGGGCAGTGATATTTATCATGCCCCTGACTTTAACACTTCAGGCACCAAAATTCTTCATGCATCTCTCACCAAGTTGATCTATCCTTCTTCAGACTTTGGAACTCTAGGCAAAGATTCTACAACTTTGTGTGAATCTGCTGAACTACCAAAGAAGCATCTTGAATTGGTGCCTCATGCAATCTCATCACAATCTCCAGGGTTTCTGCCTAGGTCCCAATATTTTGTTGTGATAAAGCAACCCTTAGGTGATGTTACACTGAATTTTGTCACCTTGACTATCTGCAGTTTATGTGGCCTCATCAATAGCCACATTGTCCTCTTTGTCAAAGCCCCATACCTCTGCTCTTCATGTCAAAACTTCAAAGAGAGAGAAAGTCACTTGAAAACATGTTTATCTCTGGGTACGCAGGTTCTCTCTACCTTGCCTGCGTGTACGCACTCCATATACATTAGACCTGCGTAGTAATACGCTCTGTATACTAAAGCTAGGGTGCGTACCCCTGTAAAGGTCAAAAGGCGCAAGTTTCATCTTTAAAAAGTTACTTGTGGTCACTTCTAGAGCCTTCTAGAAGAGTTTTTGACGTGTATTGAGCGCCTCCAGATGGTTCATGCACCCCTATGATAGAGGAGCTTATCCCATCAAGAGAGGAGCTACCCCATCCAAAAAGAGGGAGTATCCCATTGATGTTGGAACTGAATAACCTCTTCTAGAATACTATAAATACAGGCATTGGGCCAAAGGAGGGGAGGTTGAAAGCTGAACATTCTATAGGGGAAATGCTGCTGGAATTAAGACTTCCGTTGACTTGTGAGGAGAGATCACTATCCTTCATTGTTGCCATAGTGGGAGTGGGTGAGCTTGTCAAAGTAGAGGAAATCTCTTGCTGGACCCTGGGAGGAGCTTGCACAACACCAAGGCTCAGGTTGTAATGGTTCCTTTGATTATTTAATACAAATAAGTCCATTCTTCTCAATGATTTGTAAATGAATTATTTCATGTATTCCTTGGTCAATATGATAGATATGCTTTGTTTTATAATGAATATTCAGATGCTATGTAATAGTTTGCTTTGTTAGTGTATGCAGGTCTGAAAGTGAAGGAGGAGCTCATCTGGATCAGTAAGGCTGGACTGCTACAACAAGCGTGGGACCTAACGTAAGATCGAAAACATTTGAATTCTTGTAGAATGATGTGTATCTAGAGAAGGATAGCTCTTGTTTGGTTTGTTTGTCATTAGAGAGTCGTAGACTCCTAGGAAGGTTAGATTTGTCCGCAAGTATAACTCATTCCGTGTGACAAATTGGCGACTCCACTGGGGAATCCATTGTTGGTCTTGATTTTTCCTTGAATCATTGCTTTGACCTGAAAAGAGTCTGATTTATTTTGTTTTTTGGTTGTTTAACTTTGTTTTTGGGTGGCTTAGCTTAGGGTCAGTTTAGATCTTAGCTTTTCTTTGTTTTACAAGAAGTACGCATCCTCTGAGTTAGACACAGTGCGTACTTGTGCGCACTGTATCTGTGCACACAGAGCGGCCACGCACCTGGTTAAACAGGTTGCCTGCGTACCCTGGTAAAATTTAGAAATTTTCCCTTTTTTATCAATTTCTCCCTTTTGAATTTGTTTTTCTTAGTTGTTTCTGCCCAGAACCACTGTTGACTGTCAGAAAACTTCACCTATACTTTTTCCATTAGTATTGATCATTTTAGTGAGATTCCTTGAGATTTTCGCCTTAGGGTTTGATTTTTATAATTGGTCCTGTAGTGACTTTGGGTTTAGAAGTCATAAAGCCTTAGATCTCTCTGGTTTTGTTGATCTTCTTAGGAGTCAGGCCAGTTGCGAAATCTTCCCTCGTGAGCAACCTACCTTTGTGTTGTCTCGTTTGCAAAATTTCAATAAGCTTGTCATTTAAAGTTGCGAATTTCATTTTATAAAAGAACAAAAAGAGATTGTGTTTTGTTTCGATTAGTTCATGATTCTGCATAGACTAATCCTTGGATCGATCATTTCCAATTAAAACACCCCAAGAATAATCATAGTAAGCTTTTTACTTCTTAGATTAAAGTTGATTAAGGAAAGTTAGATTCATTTCCGTTGTTTTACTTTTTGAGTGATTTTTCATAAATTGCATAGATCTTGGATTTGCTTTG